>CAUYQU010085601.1:0-35436 GCA_963574635.1 Cheracebus regulus
CTGATGAGGGAGAATCACTTGAACTTGCGAGGCAGAGGTTGCAGTGAGAGACAAGATCACTCCACCTCACTGCAGGCTGGGTGACAGAATGAGACTCTGTCACACACAGACACACACAGACACACACACACACACACACACACACACACACACACACACACACACACACACACACACACACACACACACACACACACACACACACACACACACAAAACAGGCCATGAGTTTGAGAAAGTCTGTTAATATATATAAAAGTTTAGTTGTGTGAGTCCATTTTTCTCTTGTGAGATAGTGTCTCTCTGTCACAGACACACACACAGACACACACACACACACACACACACACACACACACACACACACACACACACACACACACACACACACACACACACACACACACACACACACACAATTCAGGCCATGAGTTTGATAAAGTCTGGTAATTTATCTAAAAGGTTAGATGGGTGAGTCCCTTTTTCTCTTCTGAGATAGGGTCTCACTCTGTCATTCAAGCTGTAGTGCAATGTGCGATCTCGACTCACTGCGGCCTCGACCTCCTGGGCTCAAGCGATCCTCCCACCTCAGCCTCCCGAATAGCTGGGACTACAGACACAAGCCACCAAACCCAGTTAACTTTTGTATTATTTGTAGAAAAGGGGGTCTCACCATGTTGCCCCAGCTGGTCTTGAACTCCTGGGCTCAAGTGATCCACCTGCCTAGGCCTCCCAAAGTGTTGGGATGACAGGCATGAGCAACTGTGCCCAGCCTGGATTAGTCACTTGAGAGAAAAAAAAAAAGCTATTAATAAGCTCAAGTCACAGGCACAAAAAGTCAAAGTAAGGGTGACAAGCACTTGTAAATCTTTATCAGTGACAGAAAGGCTGTTCACAGTCCAACTGTAGCTTAAGAGCTGCAGAGGCTGCAAGGGGTGGTGGTAAGGCCACTGGACTAGAATGAGGATATCTGAGTTCTAAGTTGCTAATCTGTAAACTAAGAGGTTGGATGACTTTACCTCTCAAGGTCTTTCCAGCTGCAAAATTCCTTAAGATACAAAACAAAACCGTAACTGTTGCTGAGCATGACAGAGGTAAGACAGAACCTCACAGGGAGGCGAGGCACCACAAGCGCCATCCTGAGGTCAGCCCAATGCATTTAACTCATTTCACCCCATTATGCCGCAAATCCTGCTTAGCTCCTGTACTTCTTCAGGGATAAGAAGAAAAACAGTCTAGAGGGATGAGAAACAGATGGTAGGGTTAAGGTACTTGTTTATAGCCTCTTACTTTATAGAGCTTCAAAATATACAATTTTCACAGCATTGTGAAATGTGAGTCACATAGTGGTATAAACATTATGATGTCAACTATAAAAATATGCACGAGAGTCTGGGTGCGGTGGCTCACGCCTGTAATCCCAGCACTTTGGGAGGCCAAGTCGGGCAGATCACAAGGTCAGGAGTTTGAGACCAGCCTGACCAAGATGATGAAACCCTGTCTCTACTAAAAAAAACAAAAATTAGCTGGGCATGATGACACGTGCCTGTAATCCCAGCTACTCAGGAGGCTCAGTTGGGAGAATCGCTTGAACCCGGAGGCAGAGGTTGCAGTGAGCCGAGATTGTGCCACTGCACTCCAGACTGGGCAACAGAGCAAGACTGTCTCAAGAAAAAAAAATGCATGGGGCCATGAACTGGTAATTGTACAAATGTAAATAATCATGGTAAGATGTGATTGAAAACAGTATTTCCAAGCAATACCCTTTCACAAAACACAATTTTCTTTTCAATAAAAATCACTTCATTTCTTCCTTTCTTTTATCTAAACTCTCAAACTACCTGAGTTCTAACAGAGAAGACAGTTGAACCTTGTTTTTAATAAATCATAACAGGATAATGTTTCCCCTATATGACACCAAGCACAAAATGGCCAACTCTGCAGTGACACGATGGGCCTTGCACTGTAGCTTTCCTGGCAAATGGCCACCCTTTCATTCAATTTGCAGGCTGCCACAGAGCCAAATGCAGGCAGACTAGGAACAAACTGAGTGCTGTGGCATGATGTTGGCTCCCTGCAACCTGGCTTCAAGCTATTCTCCTGCCTCAGTCTCCCAAGTAATCGGGATTACAGGTGCATGCCTCCCTGCCTGGCTTTTTTTTTGTATGTTTTACTAGAGATGGGGTTTCACCATGTTGGCCAGGCTGGTCTTCAACTCCTGACCTCAGGTGATCACCTGCCTCAGCCTCCTAGAGTGCTGAGATTACAGGCATGAGCCACCGTGCCTGGCCTTCTCATGTCTTTAAGTGATTTTGTTTCCTACAATCATCTATACTACATAGACAGAAAAGAGGACAATACTGTATAGGAAAAAAATCTTCCCTATCCAGGAATTCCACTTCTGGGGCTACATCCAAAGAACTGAAAGCAGGGTCTCTAGGAGGTATTCATACACCCACATCCATATAGTGTTATGCACAACAGCCAAAGGATAGATGCAACCTAAGTTTCCATCAACAGATGAATGGATAAACAAAATGTGGTAGATACGAACAACAGAATTTTAATATTCTCAGCCTTAGGAAGAAAATTCTGAAACATGCTGCATCATGGATGAACCTTGAAAACATTATGAAAAGTGAAAAAAGCCAGTCATAAAAGGACAAATAGTGTATGACTGCATTTGTATGAGGTACCCGCAGTAGTCAAGTTCATAGAGACAGACAGCAGAATGACGGGTGCCAGGGGCTCAGTGAAGGAGAGAATGAGGAGCGAGTTAATGAGTACAGAGTTACAGTTATGCAAAATGAAGAGCACTGGAGATCGGCTTTGCAACAATGTGAATGTATCAACATCACTAAACTATACTGTAAAAATTTAGATGGCAATATGATTTGGATGTGTGTCCCCACCCAAATCTCATGTCAAATTATAATCTCCACTGTTGGAGAAGGGCCCTGGTAGGAGGGGACTGGATCGCAAGGGCACATTTCCCCTTGCTGTTCTCGTGATAGTGAGTTCTCACTAGACCTCCCACTTCTTTCTCTTTCTCCTCCTCTGGCCATGTAATGATGTGCCTGCTTCCCCCTCACCTTCTGCCATGATTGTAAGTTTCCCAAGGCTTCCCCAGCCATGCTTCCTGTACAGCCTGTGGAACCCTGAGCCAATTAAACCTCTTTGCTTTACAAATTACTCAGTCTCAGGTATTTCTTTATAGCAGCGTGAGAATGGACTAATACAGATGGTAAATTTTATGTTATATTTACCACAATAATAACAAAATCTTCCCTGTGTCCCAAAGCTAAATCCTAGGGTTGAAAGCTCTTTTAGTTTTGAACTACCACATTATCCATCATTTCAACAACATGTGGCAGGGTGAGAAGTCAAGCGAGACAAATAGCTCTTTTTGAGTACCTTATGTTGCTTAATGACAGGTGTGTTGTCCAAAATAATTAGCTTTAAAAAGGAATGGCCTTAACCCTCCTCTGCAACTGGTTAGTGATCTCAGTTTCCCTTCATTAAGTTCTTGACAGCTCAATGTCCTCACATATGTCACAGTTTGGGAGACTGATTCCAACAACATAAATTGCTTCAAGGACTAGACAACAAATTTATTCTGGTTCATGGGAGAGAACTGAACCCATCTGTTTTCTAATCAAAAGCCATATTTGAATCAGTTTTGTTCCATCACAGGACCATACTAATGGGAGCAATACAATCATATGGTATTTTCCTCTTTCCATCTATGTAGTATACATGATAACAGTAAACACAATTCAATAAAAGGCATGAGAACATCGTCAGAAACAGGGTATTTGCAGGTTGTAGGAGCCACTACCTTAGCAATCTTTATCTGCGTGTTCTTCTGACCACTAGGATTACTTTTCCTCTGAGTTACATGGTTTGTTTTAGGACTACATAGGGGAGGCCGGGCACAGTGGCTCATGCCTATAATCCCAACACTTTAGGAGGTCGAGAGATCCAGACTAGTCCAGCCAACATGGTGAAACCCCTCATCTCTACTAGAAATACAAATATTACAGGTGGAGGGTGCCTGTAATCCCAGCTACTTGAGAGGCTGAAGCACAAGCAAAGCTTGAACCCGGGAGGCAGAGGCTGCAGTGAGCTGAGATCACACCAATGCACTCCAGCCTGGGTGACAGACAGACAAATATTCCATCTCAAAAAAAAAAAGAACGACATGGGGGTAAATATTCCTATGTTGTAAAAATGGACTGTATGCTATAAAAACAGACTTGCCTTAATCTTTTTTTCAGCTGCAGACTGTCATGGATGATCCTTTTAACAAACTCCAGCTCACCTCCTTCTGCCATGATCTCTGTGACGCCGCCTGTGTTAACAGAGCTAGGTGGAGGTCTTCGGGGATTTCTTGAGTTTACTCCCTGAACAACAAAAACAGAAAACACCAGTAAAAAATGTGTACACCCAAAGAACCAAGTCTGAATGTAATCTATCCTAAGTTACAATGTTGAGATGCGATTTGACTTTCCAAGTAGTATGCTAGATTTAGGATTTTAAAATCACATAGCCACTATAATATTTTATTTTAAACAACGACTTCATGCAGCTGTTTCTTCCCAGGTCTTTTACCTTCCATTTTTGTGATTAAACATAAAAATTTTTTGCCTTTTTGGACAGCCCAATCTGTCACTTTTTTTTATGCTTTCTGTCTTGGTTTCATGCACAGAAAATCCACCCAAAGATTATATAAATATTTACTTATTCTTTTTCCTAGAATTTTCACGGTTTTGTTTTTTACATTTAAATATTTAATTCACCCTTAACTCCTACCATATGAAAAAACTCAAAATGCATCAAATACTTAAAAGTAAAAGCTAAAACTATAAAACTCTTAGAAGAAAACATAAATTTTCATGACCGTGGATTCAGCAACAGTTTCTGAGACATGACAACAAAGCATAAGCAACAGAAGAAAACGGAGAAATTGGACTTCATCCAAACTAAAAACCCCTGAGCTGCAAAGGGTGCCCTCAAGAAAGAGAGAAGGCAACCCACAGGAGGGAAGAAAGAAAACGTCTGCAAATCGCTATCTAACAAGGAACTTGTAAGCGGGATATATAAAGAATTCTTACGACTTAATAATAAAAAGAAAAGTCAACCAACTTAAAAATGAGCAAAGGATATGAATAAGCATTTTGCCAAAGAAGATATACAGATAAGAAGTGTTGACCAGGCACGCTTGCCAGCACCTGTAATCCCAGCACTTTGAGAGGCCAAGGCAGGTGGATCACTTGAGGTCAGGAGTTTGAGACCAGCCTGGCCAACATGGCAAAACTCCATCTCTATTAAAAACACAAAAATTAGCTGGGTGTGGTGGTACATGCCTATGATCCCAGCTACTTGGGAGGCTGAGGCAGGAGAATCGCTTGAACTCGGGAGGCGGAAGTTGCAGTGAGTCGAGATCGTGCCACTGCACTCCAGCCTGGGTGACAGAGTGAGACTCTGTCTCAAAAAAAACACAAAAAACAAAGAAGACATGCAGCAGTAAAAACACTGATTTCCTTCCTAAGCCAAGAAGCTGAGTCCAGGAGTAGACTATGACCCAAGTCAGTCCAATGAGAAGAAAATCAAATGTTCAATGGTTTAGGGAAGAAGAGAGCTCTCTCCTCACCCTCCCACCCACTGAATATTGCTGTACCACAAGTAAACCAGCTTATGAACAAAAACGACCATGGAACAAGTCACAGCCAAGAGAAAAATCAGAGCTCTTAACATTGCGAACACCTTAATCAAATCATTATGACATCCCAACTACTGCTGAGTTTCTCAAATAATCAACTTTCTTTGTTGTTAAGTCAATCTAAATTGGGTTTTTAGGTACAATCCTCCCTCAGTACTCAGGAAGACCTGCCTCAAATACCAAAATCCACAGAAGCTCAAGTCCCTTTTGTAACACAGGTAGTATCTGCATTTAACCTGTCCACATCATCTCATATACTTGATAATTCCTAGATTAGTTATAATACCTAATACAATGTGAATGCTATGTAAAAATAGTAATACTGTATTTTTCTATTATTGTTTACTGTTACATTGTTATTTTTATTGTTTTCTTTTTTTCCCCAAATATATTTTTTTTGAGACAGGGCCTTGCTCTGTTACCCAGGCTGGAGTGCAGTGGCACGATCTTGGCTCAACGTAAGCTGCACCTCCTGGGCTCAAGTCATCCTCCCACCTCAGCCTCCCAAGTAGCTGGGTCTATAGGCACATGCCACAACACCCAGCTAATTCTTTTTGTATTTTTTGTAGAGACAGGGTTTTGCCATGTTCCCCAGGCTGGTTTTGAACTCCTGAGCTCAAGCTATCTGCCTGCCTCAGCCTCCCAAAGTGCTGGAATTACAAGTGTGAGCCACCATGCCAGCCTCCAAATACTTTCAATGAGTGGCTGGCTGAATCCACAAAGGTGGAGCCCACAGATAATGAGCTGAATATACTTCAAACCGAAAGCACCCGGACACGGCTTTCAAAAGCCAGGCACTGTAGCACGCGCCTATGGTCTCAGCTACTAGGGAAGTTGAGGGAAGGGGGACTGCTTGAGTCCAGATGCTTAAGACCAGCTTGAGCAACACAGCAAGACCTCATCTCAAAAATATTAATTAAAAACTTAATAAATTAGTTTTTAAAGTTTTATTTGCTCTTATCTTTGCAAATAAGGCAAATTTAGATATATACTCAATTTTTTTTTTTGAGACGGAGTCTCACTCTGTCGCCCAGGCTGGAGTGCAATGGCACAATCTCAGCTCACTGCAACCTCCACCTCCCAGGTTCAAGTGATTCTCCTGCCTCAGCCTCCCGAGTAGCTGGAATTACAGGTGCATGCCACCATGCCTGGCTAATTTTTTGTATCTTTAGTAGAGACAGGGTTTCACCATGTTGGCCAGGCTGATCTCAAACTCCTGACCTCGTCACCTGCCTGCCTCGGCCTCCCAAAGTGTGGAGATTACAAGTGTGAGCCACTGCACCTGGCCTATACTATTTCAAAGTAGGAGAAATTTTACCTTGGCTTCCAACTGATTGGCAAAAAAGGGAGGGTTGCACATGCAAAAGTCATAGATGATCTCAGATTCTTCTTTCAGAGCATCCATCAGGAGCGTCTTCTGTGGCACTTTCACCACTAGGAGAAAAAATAGAAAGTGTGAATTAACATTAATGTTGTGGTGGCTTTAAAGTACAATCGTGCACTGTATAATGCTGCTCTGGTCAACAATGGACTGTATATATGACGGTGGTCCCATAAGATTGTAAGACCATATTTTTACTGTACCTTTTCTATCTGTGATGTGCTTAGATACACAAATACTTACCATTGTGCTAAAATTGCCTTCAGTGTTCAATACAGTAACGCACTGTTCAGCTTGGAGCCTGGGAGCCACAGGCTGTTACATATAGGCCTGGGTGTGTAGTAGGCTACGCCATTCAGGTGTGTGTAAGTACACACTACGATGAAATCACCTCATGATGCATTTCTCAGAATATATCCCTGCCGTTAAGTAATGCATGACTGTACGTCCTCAAACTCTTAGACATTACTCGCTTCAGCAGATGGAGTTTCACTTCCCTCCTCTTGAGAATAGGCTGCACTTTAAGGACACTCAGGTAGCTTCATGGAGAGATCCACATGGCAATGAACTAGGGTTTCCTTCCAAGAGTCATGAGAGTGAGCCATAAGTAAGCCATCTTGGAAGCAAATCTCTATCCCCCAGAAAGCCTTCAACTCCAGCCAATAACTTGACTGCTAATTCATGCAAGAGTCTGAACTAGAATCATTAGACTAAGCCATGCCAAAATTTATGACTCAGAAACGATGAGATAAATGTTTATTGCTTAAAGTTGCTAGGGTCAGGTGCGATGGTTCATGCCTACAATCCCAGTGCTGTGGGAGGCCAAGATGGGAGAATTGCTTGAGACCAAGAGTTCCAGATTCACCTGGGAAACACAGCAAGAACCTATCTCTACAAAAATTTTTAAAATAAAAAATTATCTGAGTGTGGTGGTACGAGCCTGTAGTCCCAGCTACTCGGGAGGCTAAAGTGAGAGACTGCTTGAGCCCAGGAGGCTAAGGTTGCAGTGAGCCATGATGATACCACTGCATTCTAGCCTGGGTGACAGAGTAAGACCCTGTCTCTAATACAAAATATTAAATAATAATAATAATAAGGCTCCTAGGGCTGGGCATGGTGGCTCACGCCTGTAATCCCAACACTTCAGGAATCCAAGGCAGGTAGATCACCTGAGGTCAGGAGTTTGAGACCAGCCTTGTCAATATGGTGAAACACTGTCTCTACTAAAAAATTACAAAAATTAGCCGGGCATGGTGGTGGGCACCTGTAATCCCAGCTACTCAGGAGGCCGAGGCAGGAAGATCGCTTGAACCTGGGAGACGGATGTTGCAGTGAGCTGAAATTGCGCCACTGCACTCCAGCCTGGGCAACAGAGCCAGACCCCATTTCAAAAAATAAAAAATAAAAATAAATAAATAGGGTCCTAGATTTCGGAGTAATTTGTTACACAACAATGGAGAAATAAAAAAAATGCACTAATAATATTAATGTCTCTCCCTATAAAGATGTTCAATACTATGAGGAAAAGTCTTATTTCTTTCATAAAGAGACATAAAATCTCTTTAATGAAAAAAATTAACACTGCTTTATACACAGAATGGTCACAACAGTAAAAAGTAACTAATCACAAGGGGATTTGACTGTTTCTAGCACAGTTCTATATACTGAAACTATTATTATTTGTTTTGGAGGTAGAGTCTTGCTCTGCAGACCAGGATAGAATGCAGTTATGCAATCTCGGCTCACTGCAACTTCCACCTCCTGGGTTCAAGCAATTCTCCTGCCTCAGCCTCCCAAGTACCTGGGATTACAGGCGCCAGCCACCATGCTAACTAAGTTTTGTATTTTTAGTAGAGACGGGGTTTCACCATATTGGTCAGGCTGGTCTCAAACTCCTGATCTCACACAGTCTGCTTTAGCCTCTCAGAGTGCTGGGATTGCAGGCGTGAGCCACCGTGCCTGGCCTATGTACTGAAATTTAAAAGACGGTATAGTTTGATCAACAGTAGGATTTCCTTCCTTTTAAAATCTTGGTGACTAAGTTACTTCATATATAGTCAATTCTCATTATCTGCGCTAGTTATGTTCTACAAAGTAGCCACATAGTCAATGAGTGAATACTGAACCACTGGTTCCAGGGGAAATAGAGGGTTAGGTTCCTACAAGTCTCTGATCACATTTTCATCAACTGATATATACACAATCTTCTTTTGTGGTGTTCCTGTTTAAAGACATTTTATCTAATATCCATGGCTGATGCACTCACACTGAACTCATGGCCAACAGCAGTACAACTCGTGTCTGAAGGAAGCTTACTGAACACCTGTTTTCTCTGTAAGGCACATCACAGCCTCTCTGCACTGAGGAACACAAGACAGCCCTTCAGCACTATGTTTAGGGACTATTTAAACAGCAAAATCACCAAGAAAAAGCACAAAAATGAAAGGGGGGAAAAAAAAAAAAAGCCCAAAACTTGTGGCATTAAATAGACCAAGAAAAGGATGCTGGGTTGACAGTATGGAAGCTGGAGTAAGAAGGCAGAGCGTCGCCTTGCTCAGCCTCAGCTGGGAACATGCACGCTGGGCAACTCCAATTATTTGCCACTATGCACATGTCTGTGAATGACCACAAAAGTACCATGAATGTCTATTTTGGAGTTAAAAATAAGTTTTAGGTAAGGGGCAGTGGCTCGATCCTGTAATCCCAGCACTTTGGGAGGCTGAGGCCAGAGAATTGCTCGAGCCCAGGAGTTCAAGACCAGCCTGGGCAACATGGCAAAACTATCTCTACAAAAAATACAAAAACTGGCCAGGTGTGGAGGCGCACACTGGCAGTCTCAGCTACTCAGAAGGCTGAGGCTGGATATTACCTGAACACAGGAGGTTGAGGCTGCCATGAGCTACTACACTCCAGCCTGGGCGACAGTGAGACCCTATCTCTAAAAATAAATAAGTAAATACATTCATACATACAAACATACATACATACATTTTAGCTATTGATAAACTAATTCTAAAGTTCATTTGAAGAGGCAAAAGACTCAGGATAGCCAACACAATATTGAAAGAGAAGAGGCAAGTTGAAAGACTAACATTACCCAATTCTAAGACTTAACTACAAAGCTACTGTAATCAAAACAGTATGTTTTTAGTGAATGAATAGATCAATGGAACAGAATCGATATAGTCTTTCCAAGAACTGATACTATGACATTACTTGGATATCCACATGCAAAAAATAAATACAGACACAGACCTTATATCCTTCACAAAATCTAACTCAAAACGGATCACAGACCTAAATGCAAATGCAAGACTATAAAACTCCTAGAAAGTAACATAGTCTTGCTCTGTTTCCCAAGCTGGAGTGCAGTGGCGTGATCTCAGCTCACTGCAACCTCTGCTTCCCAGGTTCAAGTGATTCTTGTGCCTCAGCCTCCTGAGTCACTGGGATTACATGCATGCGCCGCCACGCTGGCTAATTTTTGTATTTTTAGTAGAGATGAGGTTTCGTCATGTTGGCCAGGCTGGTCTTGAACTCCTGACCTCAAGGATCTGCCTGCCTCAGCCTCCCAGCATGCTGGGATTACAGCACTTTTTGGAAACAATACCAAAGGTACTGTATACAATTCTTTAAAAGGACTCAATAAGCTGGACTTGGTGGGCACAGTGGCTTATGCCTATCATTCCAACACTTTGGGAGGTCCAGACAAGAGAATCACTTAAGGACAGGAGTTTGAGACCAGCCTGGGCAACAAAGCAAGACTCTCTATATATTTTTAAAACATTAGCTGGGCATAGTGTTGTACACCTGTAGAACCAGCTACTCAGGAGGCTGAGGTGGAAGGATCTCTTGAACCCTCATACATATATACACACACACATATATATTTTAATGTTAATAAGACCAGCTTTTTCCATATATATATATATTATTAAAATTAATTTTTTTACTTTTTAGGCTATCATTTTTTAAAAAAAGGAAAAAATTTAGTTTTTGCTCTACTAAAGATACTGTCAAGAGAATGAACAGACAAGTCACAGACTGCAAGAAAATATTTGCAACACATAGCTGATAAAGGACAGTTACTCAAAAAAGACAAGAACTCTTAAAACTCAACAATAAGAAAATGAACATGATTGAAAAATGGGCAAAAGGCCTGAACAGACACCTCACCAAAAAAGATACACAGATGGTAAACAAGCACATGAAAAGATGCTCCACGTCAATGTCAGGAAAATGCAAATTAAAATAATGAAATACCACTGCACGCCTATGAGAATGGCCAAAATCCAGAACACCAACAACACCCTGTGCTGGCAAGGACGTGGGCAACAGGAACTCTCAGCCATTGCTGGCGGGAGCGTAAAACAGTTCTTTGGAAGACAGTTTGGTGGTTTCTTACAAAAGTAAACATACTATTACTATGCCATCCGGCAAGCACGCTCCTTGGTATTTACCTAAAGGAGTTGAAAACTTACATGCAAGAAAAAGCTGCACACAGAAGTTTCTCACAACTTTATTTGTAGTTGTCAAAACTTGGAAGCAATCAAGATATCCTTCAATAGGTGAATGGAGAAATCCTGGTATACCCAGATAATGGAATATTAAAATGAAATGTGCTAAAAATAAATGAGCTTTCTGCAATTATAGAGACAGTAGAAAAAAATTAAAATAATTTTTAAAAAAGCTATCAAACTATAAAAAGACATTAGGAAACTTAAAAATAAATGTCACTAAGTAGAAGAATCCAATCTGAAAAGTCTGCATACTGTATGATTCCAATTATATGACACTCTGAACAATGTAAAACTATGGAGACAGTCCAAAGGTCAGTAGTTTCCTGGGGTTGGGGGCAGTGAGAGATGAACAGCTGCAGCCCAGAAGGTGGGAGGGCAGTGGAACAATCCTGTGTCTGTGAAACAGCCCTGTGTATACTGTACTGGGAGATACATGGCAGTTTCATTTGTCCAAAACTACAGAATGTACAACACCAAGAGGAAACCCTAATGTAAACTCTGAACTGTGGGTGAGAATGATGTGTCAGCGTAAGTGCATCACCTGTAACAAATAGCCCACTCTGGGGGGATGTTGATAATGGAGAAGGCTCTGCATGTGTGGAGGCCGGCACACACAGGAAATCTCCAAACCGCCACTCCATTTTGCTATGAACCTAAAAATGCCCTAAAAAATAAACTCTATAACTGTACAGAAACACACAAACAAACAAAAAACCACCACTTCAAGTCTCTGGAAATGATTCTAAGGCAAATAAAGCAAAATTTATTCAAGAACATCTACTAAAATAAATGAATGCATAACTAAATAAATTTCGGCAAGTAGGCAAAGTCACAAATACAGAATCCACTGTAGAATCAACTGTGGTTACTATTTTCTTTCTGAGTTCATTCTCAAAGCAAAACAGCAAACCCAATGACAAATTATCAGATTTTAAAAAATTACCAAAGTCTGCATATTAAAGAAAAAGGTAATGAAATGTGTTAAATTAAAAAGGCAGGTGAAAGAAACACACAGTTTGGAGGTATTCATTCTGTGGCGCTAACCTTTTATGAGATCAGCTAAGTTATTCTGTTCCACATTTTTCTTTGCATAGTTGAAACACATATCATCCACTTCTGTTGCAAGGAAATACCAGCCATTCAAGGTTGCTCCGAGTAACGGGTAGATGCAGGAAGCCCCTGTGCCTGTAAAATGAAAATTCAAAACACATTCCACCAGAATTCCACTACATTCCACTACACACCAGAGGGAAAGGTTAGAGTAATCATGAAAACATAATTCTTTTCAGAATTCTGTTTTGAGACAGGGTCTCCCTCGGTCGCCCAGGTTGCAGTGCAGTGGTGTGATCACAGCTCACTGCAGCCTCAACTTCCTGGGCTCAGGTGATTCTCCCACCTCAGCCTCCCAAGTACCTGGGACCACAGGTGCATGCTACCATGCCTGGCTAATTTTTGCATTTTTTGGTAGAGAAATCACAAGCTGGTACCTGATTTCATATATATTACAGCTACTGGTTCCCTAGTCATTTCGTTTATGTTAGTCTTACCTCCTAATTAGATTCAAACTTCCTAAAGGATAGAAACCTTGCTGTCCTCCTTTGTGTGTCATATAAAAAATAAAGTACACATGAGCAGAGGTCACGGAATACATGACTAATCAACCTAAAATGGCCAAAACACAGTTGATTTACTTTATAAAAAGTCTTCATTTAAAATCTCATACAAAACTCAATTTTCTTAAAAGAAATCAGTGCTACTTGCTAAAATGCCGCAGTAAATAACTTAAAACAGATCAGTATACATTCCATTCTCCAAAAGCAGGAAAAAATATGTAGGGTATAATTTTTAGTATATTAAACTGCTGAATTCCCCAAATGTCTGTAAGTTGTCAGTTGAAAGAAACAAGAAACAGGAAGAGAGAAAAAAAAAAAAAACCCTAAAGAACTCATTTTTTACATGTGGAGACATGGAAAGATATTTGATTTGGAGCCAAGACATGAGAGTCATTGGCTAGCCCCACCACAGTTTCAAGGGAGGCATTCAAGAGGCAAACATTCCAGGCAAACAAACAAATAAACAAACAACACTCTTTGACCACTATGGTTTCGTACTAAGCTATGCAGAACCCCTAGCCCTAGACTGGACTATACACTAACCATGAATATTACTTTTACAGATCGGGGGTGGTGGCTCACGCCTATCATCCCAGCACTTTGGGAAACCAAGGCAGGAGGACCACCTGAGGTCAGGAGTTCGAGACCTGCCTGGCCAACATGGTGAAACCCGTCTCTACTAAAAACACAAAAATGAGCTGGGCATAGTGGTGGGTCACACCTGTAATCCCAGCTACTCAGGAGGCTGAGACAGGAGAATGGCTTGAACCCAGGAGGCAGAGGCTGCAGTGAGCCAAGATCGTGCTACTGCACACCAGCCTGGGCGACACAGCAAGTCTGTCTGTCTGTCTGTCTGTCTCTCTTCTCTCTCTTTTTTACAGTATTGACTATCTTGGCCAATTAGATCCTAAAAAGTACATTCAAGAGAAGAAAAACCAGTGTTTCTCCCAAAGGCCTAAAGTCGTCAGCCTCTACCAGCTACTCTAGGCCTGCTCTCATCTGCCATATCCCAGTTCTGGTCTAACCTTGTAAGGATTTGGCAGGAAGAAGCAGAGGCTAGATATTCCTAACCCAGAGGAAATCCAGGCTCATCATCCGGCTTCTTCATTAGGCATCCTGAACAGGCTAGAAAAGATGACGGCCCAACACTGAAGCTCTTCAATGGTGAGTGAATGCTGCGTTGCCTACCTCGTCTACCTGAGAGTATCCTGGCCCCAGTGCTACTGGACAAGCACCTCCTTGGACCATTGTGGGGTAGTGAGGGAAGGGGTGGAGAAGGGTACTCAGGGTCCTCTCAGAAACCACAATTATTCAGCTCCTGCCAGCCATTCTAGTAAGCCAGATACACACATAAGAAAATTTCAGTTGTACTTTCAACTCTGTAGGAAAAAATCCAGATGAGATCCTTGACTTTTACACAACTACCTCTCTCCTACAACTTCAATTTCATTTAAAAGATAAAAAAGTAAAAAATAAAAAAAGATTTAAAAAGTATACTTACCTCCAGGGTAATAGATAAAAGATCTGTCACCACCAAAAAAAGTTTAATTCTCAAGACCCAAAGACTTGCACTCTAATAGATTGCAAAAGACTCTTTACTAGTCCTTTATAGGACAGAACAAAATCCCCTCAGAAAGCCAAATGACATTTTTAAATGGGTAATAATCTTTGTAATGATAAATAAAAATGGAAAGTACGTAATCTTAGAATTAGAGCAAACTGATGGAGTCTGGGGGAAGAATTTATATAAAACCCTAATTAGAATGGATGTGATTGCAGTTAGGTAGTGCCCCTTGTGAAGAATTAAAATCCATTAACCTCCTCTACCCCCAAGTGCTATTTTAGAGGGTTTGGGGCATCATTAAAATCAAATTACTGCCAAACAGGCTGTGAAGCTTTTTAAGCAGACTCGCTGAGAAGCTCTTCTGCAGACAAGGTGAGACGGTAATAGGCCAGGAGGCCGTGGAGATGGAGAGGAGCAGATGACTGCAGAGGCATTTCAGAGAGACAGTCAACAGGAAATAGTGACAGACAGCTTTTAGTGAGTGTGGAGAAGCAAGTAACAAGGATCACAAGGTGGGCAATGGCAGACTCACTGAAATAAGAAACAGAACCAGGATTAGGGAAACAGAGCGTGAGTCTGGTCTTGGACACAGCAAGTTTCAGCAGGTCTCATCTCATAGCAAGTCTGAGATGTTTTTCAGACATCCAAGTTTCTCATATATGTGAGATCGGAGGTGAAGAAAAGTAATCTGAGTCGGAAGAACATACAAACATGTGGCTTATTTGCAGTAAGGAAGGAAATCGCCATAGAAGTGCATGCAGTTGCCCAGGGTAGGGTGCTAAGTGAGAAAGGAGCTAAAGGCTGAGCCTTATGTAAGGAACAACAATATCCAGTGGTCAGATACAGGAAGGTATGCCAGAAAAGTAGAGAACAGTGCATATTCATGAAAGAGGAAACCAGCGGAGGAGGCTGGTGTCATGGAAGCAAATGAAGGAGAGTGCACAAAAGAGAAAGGAGGGATCAATAAATGCTGCTGAAAAGATCATGTAGGATGAGGACTGAAAATGCATGCAAATAGCAAAGTTAAACATTTACTACTATCTAGAAATTGGAACTGTTATTAATTCTACTAAGTTAGAAATAGAGGCTGGGCACGGTGGCTCACACCTGTAATCCCAGCACTTTGGAAAGTCAGGAGTTTGAGACCAGCCTGATCAACGTGGTAAAATCCCATCTCTACTAAAAATATAAAAATTAGCTGGGCGTGGTGGCAGGTGCCTGTAATCCCAGCTATTGGGAGGCTGAGGCAGGAGAATTGCTTGAACCCGGGAGGCAGAGGTTGCAGTGAGCCGAGATGGCACCACTGCACTCCAGCCTGGGTGACAAGAGCCAGACTACATCTCAAAAACAAAACAAAACAAAACAAAAAACAAACAAAGAAAAGAAGAGAAAAGAAATAGTGACAGAGCTGCTAATTCAAATTTTCCTGAAATGGACTATTAAATGAAAACTTCAGCTATAACAAATGCACATTTATAATCACAAAACATGTCCTGGCTTCATTTCTGCCTGTCTCCACTTATTCTCTCAAATGAATGAAACTGGATAGTCTTTATTGTAAAAGTTACATTAAAAGAACATCTTTATTTATTTATTTTGAGACAGGGTCTGTCACCCAGGCTGGAGTTTTCAAATTTTCGTTTCATGATTTATTCTTCCAGAAAACCTTTAAAATTTTATTGCAAAGTCCTCAAGAAATTCCACTGAGGTTTTTGGCTGGGCGCGGTGGCTCACACCTGTGATCCCAGAACTTTGGGAGGCCAAGGCGGGTGGATCACCTAGGGTCAGTAGTTTGAGACCAGCCTGGCTAACATGGCGAAACCCAGTTTTTACTAAAAATACAAAAAATTAGCCAGGCTCCTGTTATACCAGTTACTCGGGAGGCTGAGGCAGGAGAATCGCCTGAACCTGGGAGGCAGAGGTTGCAGTGAGCCAAAACCACGCCATTGCACTCTAGCATGGGCAACAAGCGCAAAATCCAGAGTAAAAATAATGCCCAAGAGACACAGACATCAGTGTGGTAATCTGAAAAGCTAAATGGGGCCAGGTGTAGTGGCTCATGCCTGTAATCCCAGCACTTTGGGAAGGTGAGGCAGGTGGACTGCTTGAGCCCAGGAGTTAAAGACCAGTCTGGACAACACAGCAAGACCCCATTTCAAAATAAAAAAATATTTTAAAAAATTAAAATTAAAAAAATAAGCAAGCAAAAGCCTCGCTTTGGTTTTGTTCTTCCCTAACCTCCTGCTCCCTGTTTGGACCACAATCCCTTCTCAAGAGAAATGAATGGGAGAAAAGGCCAGGTGGAGTAAATAGGAACAGTTACATAGGTGGAGGATCCCTAAGCCAAAATGCTTGTGATGAGAAGTGTTTTGGATTTCAGTTTCTTTTTTTCAGATTTTGAAATATTTGCATTATATTTATTGGTTGAACATCCCTAACCCCAAAATCTGCAAAGCTCCAATACGCATTGCCTCTGAACAGCATATCCGTGTTCAAAAGGTTTCAGATTTTGAAGCATTTCAGATTTTCAGGTTAAGGATGCTCAATCTGTATCTGCAGCCAGCTTCTCTTACACAACACCAAATACCCAGCAGAAAAGTTTACAAAGAATTTGGTCATGGAAAACTTATGAAACCTATGTTTAGCCAAAAACGAATTTAAGACAATATACCTATGTCAATTCCTCTTCGGAGAGTACTTTTGTCAGAGTCCTGGTGACCAATCAGATCTTCTACCCAGTGAATATAGTTGAGTCTCAAGGGAACTGTGGGAATTAGTCTCTCCAACGGAATATCAATAGAAAGTCCAAAATCTTCCCTTAGGAGAGTACAAGTCAGAGCTCTGACTGCTTCAGGGTCTTTAAAATTAAGGCTGAGGAGTAGAGAAAAAGAAGTAAAACTGACAGTAAGATTCATTATGTGGTGCAAGCTCTATGGCAAACAGGCAATACCAAATGCCCATCTGAATTTCCTAGAGAGATCACACATAAATAGTTAGATGGAGCATGCATCCCAGTGGCATATATACGTGAGTGTTTAACACAGTCACAGCAGATGAAAAGCAGCACAATCCTCCACCACAAACACTGCATATCCACATATGGAGCACAGAGATTATGAATGGCTCAGTTCTAATTCCTATCTCCTTGTCTCCTTGCTATGTGACTTTGGACAAGTTATTTACCTCTAGGAGACTGTTTCCTCAGCTGTAAAATGAGGATAACAGTACCAATATCACAATGCTGTTGAGAGATAACCTGAAAAGTACCTAGCATAATGTCTGGTGCACAGTAACTGTTTTACAAATGCTAGCTATTTTTACTACCATTAACATCATTTGACATTAGCATTCCTTGAAAATCATATTTATAAGTGGAAAGAAAGCAGTATAAAAATGTTTAATAATGAACACAGGATAAGATAAATGTGACAACTATTACAGACATCAAATTTTAAATGTAACTATTTCTTAAAGCTTTATGAAATATAATACACATACTACAAAATTCACCTGTAAGTATACAATTGAATAATTGTTAGTATATTAACAGAGTTGTGCAACCATCACCACAACCCACTTTTAGAACACTCCTATCACCCCAAAAAGGAGAACTCATGACCATTTGCAAGTTTTCCTTCATTTCCAACTTTAGCCCGAGGCAACCATGGATGTACTTTCTGTCTTTGTAGATTTGCCTTTCCTGGACATTTCAACTAACTGAAATCATAATGAGGTCTTTTGGTCACTTAAGACAAGTTTGTGAGGTTCATCCATTTTATAACTTGTCAGTATTTCACTTCTTCTTATGGGAGAATACTACTCCACAATAAGAATCACTACATTTTGTTTATCCAGTCACCAGTTCCAGAACCTCTGGGTTGTTGCTGCTTTTTGACTATGACAAACAATGCTGCTATGAACATTTGCATACAAGTCTTTGTGTGGACATACATTTTCACTGCTCTTGGGCAGACAGTCAGGAATGGATCATATGATATATCTGTATTCAACTTTTTAAGAAACTTGTACCAATAGAACTATGTTGATGTCAAAATACTGCTAAACTGAAAATAGTAAAAAAGAAAACCAACAGACCCTATTTGTCAACAAAGCAGGATCTTTTTTGGTTTTTGTGATTTTTTTTTTTTTGAAACAGGTCCTAACTGTCTCCCAGACTGGAATGCATGGTATGATCTCAGCTCACTGCATCCTCCACCTCCCAGGCTCAAGTGACCCCCTGCCTCAGCCCCTCAAGTAGCCGGGACTACAGCTGTATGCCACTACACTCAGCTTTAATTTTGTAGAGACAGGAGCCCACCTCATCACGTTGCCTCTGCTGGTCTTGAACTCCTGGCCTCATGTAATCCTCCTGCCTTGGCCTAAGTGTTGGGATTATAGGTGTGAATCACTTGCACCTGGCCAACAGAGCATTTTGAAGAAAGCAGAAAGTCAGTAGATGGGACTATGAAAGGTAGGAGGAGGGTTTTTTTGTTGTTGTTCTTTTATTTTTTAGATGGAGTCTCGCTCTGTTGCCCAGGCTGCAGTACAGTGGTGCAATCTCGGCTCACTGTAACCTCTGCCTCCCGGGTTCAAGCAATTCTCCCTCAGCCTCCCAAACAGCTGGGACTACAGGCGCATGCCACCATACCTGGCTAATCTTTTGTACTTTTTTTTTAGTAGAGATGGGGTTTCAGCATGCTGGCCAGGCTGGTCTCAAACTTCCGACCTCGTGATCTGCCCACCTCGACCTCCCAAAGTGCTGGGATTACAGGTGTGAGCCACTGAGCCGGACCGGTAGGAAGAGTTTTGAAACTACTTAGAATTCTGGCCTTTTGGTGTCTAGTCAGACAGTGACACATCCTCAAATAGCTGCTGGTCTGCACCATCTTGTTTTCTGCTATCTTCCTGGTCATCAAATGACAAATCATTGGAAAAATTCAATGCCCATCTGGATGCCTGAGTGCCAAAACAGAAGGAAGAGTGCTGTATCCACCTAGCAACCATGAAAACTTCCGGCAGGTACCATCAACCCAAGCTCTCTCCACTACCCACAGCAAAAGTGTTGTAGTATGGAAATTACGAGACATAGACTCTATTTTGACTCTGCAATTAGTCATGGACTTAAGTCATTTCAGTTCTTAGGTCTCAGTTTCTCCATCTATAAAGGTAAGGGATTGGCCGGGTACGGTGGCTCATGCCTGTAATCCCTGCACTTTGGGAGGCCAAGGTGGGCAGATCACCAGCCTGGCGAACATAGTGAAACCCCATCTCTACTAAAAATACAAGAAATTAGCTGGGCATGGTGGTGGGCGCCTGTAATCCCAGCTACTCCAGAGGCTGAGGCAGGAGAATCGCTTGAACCCAGTAGACAAAGGTTGTAGTGAGCGGAGATTGTGCCACTGCACTCCAGCCTGGGCGATAGTGCAACACTGTCTCAAAAAACAAAAACAAAAACACACTTTTCATAGGAAAAGACCTTGCAAAATGATGGATGGTGGGCAGAATCAGAGTTTACAAACATAGATTCGTTATCTATACAAAAATTGCATTCAATACCTGAATATAATCATTTATTGTGACCTCTAGGAATGCTTCAAGGTGCTAATTTATAGGGAGGAAAATGGAAGGGATGAAGAATGAAACTTCAATACAGTCTACAGTAAACAGAAATAGGATGACTGTAGTGGACTCTGAATAGACACAGCAGGAGCCTGGAAGCAGTGACACTCCCATGCTATGAGCATAGCTGGTGTTCCAGTCCTAGGTTTCTAAATCATACTCCCCATTAAAAGGAATCGGAGTTCCCTGGGTAAATGGTTATTCCAGAACTGGAAAGGGAAAGTGCAAGACAAACCTGAAACATTTTATTGCATTAGAAGTCAGGACATGCTAAAAGGAATACAGGAACAAATAAAAAGTACACTGGAACAGCTGGATGGGGCTCCCATTGGCCACATCGAAGTCAATGTGAATGAAGACCACTAACAAGGGATGAGAGCCGTTAGAATAAAACACATGAGTCCATACTGAAATGTAGAAGGAATGAAGGAGTTAGAAAATTACATTTGGCAATCACCATGCTAATAACTGATTCAATTAAGAATTATCAATGGATGCTAAAAATAATGAGTAAGTTTGTTGAAAACCAGGATATTGGGCTAGGCACGGTGGCTCAGACCTGTAATCCCAACACTTTGGGAGGCCAAGGCAGATGGATCACTTGAGGTCAGGAGTTCAAGACCAGCCTGGCCAACATGGTGAAACCCTATCTCTACTAAAAAATACAAAAATTAGCCAAGCACAGTGGTACACGTGCCTTTAGTCCCAGCTACTCAGGAGGCCCAGCTGGGAGAATTGCTTGAACCTGGGAGGCAGAGGTTGCAGTGAGCCGAGATCAAGACACTGCACTCCTGTCTGTACGACATAGTGAGACCCTGTCTCAGGAAAAAAAAAAAAACAAACAAACTGCCAGGGCAAATTGGATCTCGCCTGTAATCCCAGCACTTTGGGAGGCCATGGTGGGCAGATCACAAGGTCAAGACATCAAGACCATCCTGGCCAACATGGTGAAACCCTGTCTCTACTAAAAATACAAAAATTTGCCAGGTGTGGTGGCACATGCCTGCAGTCTCAACTACTTGGGAATCTGAGGCAAGAGAATCGCTTGAACCCAGAAGGCGGAGGTTGCAGTGAGCCAAGATCGTGTCACTGCACTCCAGCCTGGCAACAGAGCAAGACTCCATTAAAAAAAAAAGAAACAACAACAAAAAAACCCCAGGATATTTACATAGTCACAAAGTGCTTCCCCACAAATTATCAACTGCCTTTGATAATGATATCAAATATCAGATTATGAACAAACAAAATAGTAACAGTACAATGAAGAAATCTGACAGATACCCCCTTAAGGAAGGAAGTGACCAAAGTTAATACCACTAATTATGAAACAAACTGATATTATATGCTTCAAAGATATAGAGAAGGAGAGGAAGGGATAAAGAAAGCAAGACTGAAAAAAGCAGGCTCAATTAAATTAAATTCAGGAATGAGATAGTGGTCATGGTTGTACAACTGTCAATATACTAAAAACCACTGAGTTATAAGAGTGAATTTTATAGAATGTGAACTATATCTCAATAAACAAATGAAATGGAAAGGAGCAAGAAGTTTTAAAAAGTTAAGAAAAAGTAGTAAACATAAGAGAGGCCAATAATGAAGACCCCCTTACATATACTGGAGATTCAGAATAAGAGAACCAAAGGATTAGAATAAAGAAATATTCAAAGATGTGATTCAAGATAACTTTCCAGAAATAGAAGGCTCACTATGTTCCCAGGAAAAGATACAGAGTTAGCAATACCAACACATATCCTAGAAAAATTACCAGACTTTAAGGCTCACGAGAAAAAGAAAATCCTTTAGATACCTAAGCAAACTTAGTTAAACAATCTATTTTGGGGTTAGGGACCCAGCAGGGTAAATGAGGCTGACTTTAGATTTCCACACAGTACCATTCAATAGTAGAACACAAAAGAACACAGACTACAATGCCTTTAGAGAAAAAAAAAGTGTGATATAATTTTATACTCAGCCAAACTTACTTTGATTATAATGACAACAGATAAACACTTCTGAGTATACAAGAACTTAAGGAGTAGAGTTTCCATGAGCCCTTTGTGAAGAAATTCCTAATGGAAAAAGTTTACTCAATCGAGATAAATTGAGGAATGTAAGTCTTCACTTAACATCGACAATAGGTTCTCGGAAACTTTGACTTTAAGCGAAACTATATATAATAAAATCAATTTTTTTCTCATCACTTTTAAGGAAGTGACATTGTTAGAGGACCTGCTATACATCATTTCATTAATGTTGCAGTTTCCAAGAACCTACTGGCAACACTAAGTGAAGACTTACTGTACAGCAAAACAACTTGCACTGAGCATTTAAACTATTTTCACCAGAGAGCTAAGATGGAAACACCTGTGAACCGTAGCGACACAATAAAATGTAAGCGTTTACAAACCACGATAACATACACATAATTAAAATTCAGGACAGGAAACAGGAAAGGGAGAGTTCCTCAGCTTTTATACACAGGGCCACAGGACTTCATTTAAAGCTGATAAAGTAGCAAGAGATAGAAGCACATACTTAAGAAGACAAACAGGCTGGGCCCAGTGGCTCACGCCTGGAATCCCAGCACTTTGGGAGGCCGGGGTGGGCGGACTGCTTGAGCTTAGGAGTTTGAGACCAACCTGGGCAACACAGCAAAAACCTGTCTCTACAAAAAGTACAAAAATTAGCTGGGTGTGGGAGTGTGGTGGTTGTGTGCGCCTGCAGTCCCAGCTACTCAGGAGGCACGATCAACTGAGCCCAGGAGGTCAAGGCTGCAGTGAGCCAAGATTCCATCACTGCACTCCAGCCTGAGTGACAGAGTGGGACCCTGCCTAAAAAAATACACACACACACACACACACACACACACACTAGAAGAATTAAGATAAAATAAACAAAATCAGGGACAGTAAAGGAAAGGTAGGTGAAAATCAGATTATACGGTGTAAAAAAAGCAACAAGAACAAAGTATGCCATAAAATGAATGTGAAATAAATGAATGTAAACTGTAAACTCAATACCCTCAGATTAGATCACAAAAGCCAAATCCAACTAATTACAATAAACTGTTTTAAACAAAAGCTACAGCTAAAACAAAATGAGCCAAAGACTGAAAATAAAAGCTTAAGCAACAGTATCCCAGACAACTACAAATACAAAGGAAAATAGGAGTTATTTTACAACAGATAATCTTAATCTTTAAACCAAAGGGCTAAATGAGCAACTATGTAGAATGGGTTAAAAATATAAAATGCTGATGGAGGTCAAGAGAATAATAACTTTAAAAAGTGACTGACTTTCCATTTCTGTGGGGATTGCTTTTAAAGAACAGCTTCTATACAACAGTGGAAGCAGAAGTTTACTGCATAAATATATGCTAGCAACTAAAAGTCTCATTAAAATATATTAAGTCGGGCTGGGCGCGGTGGCTCACACCTGTAATCCTAGCACTTTGGGAGGCCGAGGTGGATGGATCACCCAAGGTCAGGAGTTCAAGACCAGCCTGGCCATCATGGTGAAACCCCATCTTATTTAAAAAAAAAAAAAAGAAAAGAAAAGAAAAAAGAAATAAATAAAATAAAATAAAATATATTAAGTCTATTTAAAGGGGTATTAAATCTATTCTTAGACATCAGAACTGGATATGTATTAATTTTGTCATTTGTAGGGGCTGATAAAAGAGGGTTAATCAAGAGGCAACAACCATGAACACATTTCTGCTGTTCTCAATAGCACAACAATGGCCTCAATCAATTTTCACATTAAAAAAAAAAAAGATTTGTGCTACCTTTGTATTTCTTACTCGATTAAAAGCAGTATAAACTCAGGATCAACAAGATAAATGATGAGCAATGAAAAGGTGTAAAATCTATAAAGACTTCAGTTTTATTTTTAACAATATTTTATTCCTGTGAAATCAGTCAAGTGTGTGAGAAAGATAAGCCAATTCCATGTTCTTCAATGACACAGGAATGAAAGTCGTTTTACCTATGAGGAAGAAGTTCACATCTAAGTAGCATGCTAAGGCATTCACACACATTCGTGTCTTTTTTAACTCTAGAATGGTAGTCTGACCTAGTAACTAAACTTCACTGCTAAACATACAAAAGAAAAAATAGCCTGTGTCTATGTTCAAAGGCTTAAAATCTCAAATGTAAAATTTCATGGTAAAAAGAATTTGAGGACAAAAAAATTTTTCAGAAAATTTCTATTAAAGAAACTTAGTAACTTAGACATTTTATAAAATAAACTTGATAAATAGTATTATCTAAAGGCAGTAAATATTAACAAAATTATTGCTATTTTTCATTGGCATTTCAAAGTAACTGTAAAAATCAGGGCTTTCAAAATATTTATAAGAAATAGCTACTGGCACTACTCAAAATGCCAGTCCCTGACAAGATAAGGAGCTTGTGCCAGAATGTAAACAACACTTTAAAAAGTCAATTAAACCAAACAAAGGCGAGGAAAACTAAACATACGGTGCAAGGTCCTTATCTCTGAGGACAGTAAGCAGCCAGTTCAATGATCACTTTGAGTAGCACTATGCCAGATGCCACAAATGACCATGTCAAAGGGTATGACCACCGGCTGTTCTTTTTTTTCAGATGAAGTTTTGTTCTTGTCACCTAGGTTGGAGTGCAATGGCGCAACCTCAGCTCACTGCAACTTCAGCTTCCTAGGCTCAGGTGATTCTTCTGCCTCAGCCTCCTGAGTAGCTAGGAACACAGGCATGTATCACCATGCCCGGCTAATTTTGTATTTTTAGTAGAGACGGGTTTCACCATGTTGGCCAGGCTAATCTTGTACTCCTGAACTGAGGTGATCTGCCTGCCTCAGCCTCCCAAAGTGCTGGGATTAAAGCATGAGCCACTGCACCCAGTGACCACCATTCTGTTCTAAGTAGTTAATGTCACATGGGTTTGCCAGATCTCTAATACTTTCAAACAAAGCCAGCAATCCATGTTTTCATATGAAATGGATCTGATTCTTAAAATTAACATGGGCAATAAATAATAACTGCAAGCCTTACACAATTCACAGGCTAACGGGCTGCACCCTCTATTACAGGGGTCACCAGTGCAGAGCCATGGACTGATACTGGTCCGTGGCCTGTTAGGAACTGGGCCACACAGCAGGAGGTGAGCAGAGGTGAGCAACAAGCGAAGCTTCATCTGAATTGACAGCCATGCCCCATTACTCGCATCACCGCCTGAGCTCTGCCTCCTGGCAGCAGAGCATTAGATTCTCATAGGAGCAGGAACCCTAATGTAAACTGCGCAATGCGAGGAATCTAGGTTGACCACTTCTTGAGAGAATCTAATGCCTGATGATCTGTCACCATCTCCCATCACCCCCAGATGCGGCTGTCTAGCTGTGGGAAAACAAGCTCAGTGCTCCCACTGATTCTACACTATGGTGAGTTGTATAATTATTTCATTATATATTACAATGTAATAATAACAGAAATAAATGCACAATAAATGTAACGCGTTTGAATCATCCTGAAACCACCCCTCCACCACCACAGGTCCCTGGAAAAAGTGTCATCCATGAAACTGGTCCCTGGTGTTGAAAAGGTTGCAGAGCACTGCTCTACTGCAAATAGTAGAACTGTAAAGAAAGTTGGGGTACCTTACTACTCTACTTTTTTTTTTTTGAGAAGGAGTCTTGCTCTGTTGCCAGGCTAGAGTGCAGTGGCACAATCTCGGCTCACTACAACCTCCGCTTCCCGGGTTCAAGCGATTCTCCTGCCTCCGCCTTCTGAGTAGCTGGGACTACAGGCATCCACCACTGCGCCCAGATAATTTTTGTATTTTTGGTAGAGACGGGAGGGTTTCTTACCATGTTGGCTAGGATGGTCTCGATGTCTTGACCTCGTGATCCACTCGCCTTGGCCTCCCAAAGTGCTGGGATTACAGGTGTTTGCCACCGTACCTGGCCGGCTACTCTGCTTTTAAAAGTGAAATATAAAACTGTTTCTCTCTTTTATGGGCCAGGCACGGTGGCTCATATCTGTACGCCCAGCACTTTGGGAGGCCAAGGTGAGCAGGGGGGAGTTCGAGACCAGCCTAGCCAACATAGTGAAACCCTATCTCTACAAAAAATAAAGAAAAAAGAAAAAAAAGTTTCACTCTTTTGAGCACTACTTTGTTCACCTGAGGTATACAGAATAGGTCAGAATTTTTAAGAAACTGTGATAGCTGGCATGCATTCCTTAACAAGTGTCAGCTATGTGCCAGGTATTATGTAAAATGCTAGGGATACTACAGTAAGCAAACACAGGCACGATCCCTCCCTTTCTGAAGCAGACGGTCTGGCAGAGGATAGGTATTATCCAGGAATCACTTAAATACCTGAAAAACGATAATTGTGATAAATGCTATAAGAGACAGGTAAGAGGTACTATCTAACCTCCCTAATGAGCAGCTCTGCCTTAGGAAGGGCAGAGAAGGCTTCCCTGCAGAGGCCGCAGAGCCAAGAACTGACAATGCAAGAAAAATTAACAAAGGAAAGAAAGAACTGGGGAAAAGGAACTGGGCATTCTGGGGCCTAGGCAAAGCAAACAGCAAGAACAAAGCCCCTCAGGCATTCGAAGTACTAAGAGACAGTCACTGTGTCTAATATGCAGAGGGCAAAGTAAGCATATATAGTTCAAGGTGAAACTGGGGAGGAAGACGGGTTCTAGATTATGTAGGGCATTATCATGAGACTGACCATGTAATTTTATCATATCCAGTCAGAAACTTTTCTGAAAGTGAAAGTAAAACCTATTAATATTCAAACCAGGATAAAATTATATTCTATGTTAAGGAGTTAGGTCTGGTATAGAATAATGCTGGACCAAAGTGGAAGCAAAGGCTCTCCTCTGCAAGCTACTGCTATACCTGAATTAAGGGGCTAGATAAAGGCCGGGTGTGATGGCTCACACCTGTAATCCCAGCACTTTGGGAGGCTGAGGCGGGTGGATAGCTTGAGTTCAGGAGTTTGAGACCAACCTGGGTAACATGGTGAAACCCTGTTTCTATAAAATATTCAAAAATTAGTGAGTGAGGTGATGTGGTCGCATGCACCTGTGGTCCCAGCTACTCTGGGCAGGGGAGTGGAAGGTGGGACGCAGTGCTGAGGTAAGAGGATCACTTGAGCCTGGGAGGTGGAGGCTGCAGTGAGCCGAAATTGTACCACTGCACTACAGCATGGGCGACACAGTGAGATCCTGTTTCAAAGTGAAAGGAATTAAAGAGATATTTTGGAGAGAAAATTTGTCAGAGTTAGCAATAAGCTGATATGTGAGGTAAGGGATGATGTGTTTCACATTCATCTTCCCAGGTTCTGGCTTGCTCAACAGGATAGGCAGTGTCATCCTAACTGAAGTTAGAATCTGGCAGAGAACCACTTTTGAGGAGAAATGTATATATGAGCTGTATCTGAGACATTTAAGTGGAGACGGAGCCCAGAGAAGAGGTGTATAGAAATAAACATGTAAATTATTTGCAAACAAACAAGTGAAGCCCTGGCACGGATGAGAGTGATTAGGGAGAAAACATACAGTGAGAAGGAAAGAGAGCTGGAGAGTAAGCTTTGAAAATTCCTTTAATAGCTGCACACACCGTCATTACAGAGGAAGTTCCACAAGGAGACAGGGACACCAGTGTGGAAGAAGGAAAACCAAAGTCTTCCAGTGTGGTGCCAAGGAGGCCAAGGCAAGAGGGTATCCGTGAAGGACAAACCAGCAGAGGGACCTGCTGCTCAGAAGGCAACAGAGGGCTGAAAAGCAGAGGCCGTGACATGAGGCCGCTGGAGACCTTTTAAAGAGCCGTTTTGGCAATGGCACAATTAGAAACCACCCTGGAATCAGCTAAAGATTAAATGAGGCAGCGTGTGGAAGCTCACACCTGTCATCTCACCACTGTGGGAAGCTGAGGCAGGAGGACTGCTTGAGCCCAGGAGTTCAAGACCAGTCTGGGCAACATAGAGAGACCCTGTCTCTTCCAAAAAAAAAAAAAAAAATTAAATTAGCCAGGTGCGGTGAACAACACCTGTAATCCTAGCTACTCAGGAGACTGAGGCAGGAGGATCACTTCTCCCCAGTAGGTCAAGGCTACAGTGAGCCATGATCGCATAACTGCACCCCAGCCTGGGCAACAGAGCAAGACCCAGTCTCAAATAAAATAAAATAAAATAAAATAAAATAAAATAAAATAAAAATCATGCTGTACACTTTATAGACAATTTCAACTCTAAAAAAATGAGAGAGAAAAAAAACTCAAAAGAATTGAAAACAGGAGCTCAAGAAGACATCTGCATACCCATATATACTGCAGCATTAACCCAAATAGCCAAAAGGTGAAAGCAACCTAATGTCCATCGACAGATTAATGGATAAAGAAAATGTGGTATATACACAAAATGGAATACTACTGTCTTTAAAAAGAAGGAAATCGCAGCCGGGCGCGGTGGCTTATGCCTGTAATCCCAGCACTTTGGGAGACTGAGGTGGGCAGATCACCTAAGGTCAGGAGTTCGAGACCAGCCTGGCCAACATGGTGAAATCCCATCTGTACTAAAAATACAATAATTAGCTACGCTTGGTAGTAGGCTCCTGTAATCCCAGATACGTGGGAGGCTGAGGCAGGAGAATCTCTTGAACCCAAGAGGTGAAGGTTATAGTGAGCCAAATTCGCATCACTGAACTCCAGCCTAGGCGACAGTGTGAGACTCCATATCAAAAAAAAAAAAAAAAGAAAGAAAAGTACTGCCTGATTCTACTTTAAAGTAAAGGTATCTAAAGTAGTCTAACTCATGAAAAGGTTCTGGAAATCTTTTGCACAACAATGACCATAGAATTAACACACTGTACACTTAAACTTGACTAAGATGGTACATTTTATGTTGTGTTTCTTACAACAATAAAAAACTTAAATGGCCTTAAATTATTATTCAAGTACAATGCTGACATCCTTCCCATTTGTTCAACTCTCTGATACAGAAGACTTATTGAAGAAAATGTCCACTTTTAAACACTCTCAAGGGTCAAATAAGCAATTAGTAATATACAGAAACACAGATCCTGAGACAACGGAAATGACCGTTACTGATAACCCTAACTTAACCAAAGAATCCAAAATCCTATTGGCAAAAAAGAAATTGTACCTCAATCAATCAAGCTGATCTTCTTCTTTTTTTTTTTTTTAATTTTTATTCTTCTTAGAGAAGGTATCTCACTATATTGACCAGGATGGTCTTGAACTCCTGGCCTCAAAAAACAGCTTCCAAAAATGCTGTGATTACAACCATAAAGCAACTTGAAGCCTGGCCTTCAAGCTAATCTTTAAAAGGACCAACCCTATGCTAACTAAACAGCAAATAACAGGAAAGAAAAATCTAGTCATCCAAATACCTCTTTGCCCTTTCCAGGCATAGTTAAGAATATTGCGATTTCCTAGCAATGCCCAGTGACTTACCCTAAATTTAGTGAAAACTTTAAAAAAAAAAAAAAAAGTCCAGTGATAAAAGAGGAACTGTTAAATGTAAATTTTGTACTACAGAAAATTTAGGAACAACCTAAAAGCAATCAATATGGAATTGGCTAAATAAGCTATAGTATATCCACGCAAGAAAATCCCACACAGTTAATAAAGAGTAAGATTGGGCTCTACACAATACATGACGTTTGAAAAAGAAGTTGAGGAGAAGTATATATGTACATTATTATTATGTTCTTGTAAAAACAAAACAAAAGACCCTGTATAAATACATGCAGAGGAAGAAGTCTGGAAGGGTAAGAAGTGACTCTGGATATGTATGCAGGTGGGTAGATGAGTGGGGTGGAGACTTCCATTCACCTCACATTTCTGTATTACCTAAATACATTGTATTACATAATTTCTCTCTTTTTTTTTTTTTTAACAAATATATAAACTCTCTTCATACAAGTATATGTGGATCAGCCCGGTCTTATTCTTTTTAATGACTGCACTGTATTCTCTTGGGTGCATTATAGCTTCTATAACTTTATGCAAAATGCTTACAGTATAATGTCAAAAGGTGGAGAAGATGAACGACTGTATGTACACCATAATTACAACCACAAAAATTAGTTTATACACGAATAAAGAAAAGGGCTTAGAAAGATGAGATTACAGACTCATCTTTTAGGGTGAAAGAATTCTGACTTTTTGTATGTACGTGACGTTACCACTATAAATGTAGTTAGGAAAAATATATTTCTGTAATTTTTCCATTAAGGGGTCTATAATGTCTGTATAGGGAAAAACAATTCCTTTTTTGAAAAAAGGAAAATGGGTCTTCGGTTCTAGAATGCTTGCATTCCATAACACAGTGACACAATCACCAAAAGATAGTGCTGTAGCTGTAGCACTCATCATGCAGCTTCAAGAGACATTCTGGGCAAGAGAACAATACAGTCAATGTTTTCCAAGGGCCTTCAAAGAGAGTTGTTGCTTACATAAACAAGTCTTGTTATTCAAAAATATATACACATATTCAGCTTACAAAATCATGAACTAGAGCACACAATTTATTCACAAGGAACGATATTCTAATCATCAAACAGTACAAGACATTAAGCAGAGGCTAGTTTAATTGAAGGAAATTCAAATGAACATCAATGAAGAGCTGATTCTTAGACTCTGTTGCTTATTTTCTACTTTAAAAAGATGCAGACACTAGTCTGAGTGTTGAAAATCCTTTTGTAGGACAAAGTCAAGTCACTCAACTTCACTAGTTAAGTATCTAGGTCATGTTAGCACCCTGGGACATTCAAAAATCCTGAACACAGGCAAGATCTTTTTTCATTCTCATTTCCAAGATCACAGGGAGGCCCAAGAACTAAAATTAGCTCTCACGTGAAAATCAACAATTTATTCATTTTCAGTCTTTGTTGTTTGTTTAACACAACCAGCTTCCCAAAATAGCCTATTGTCAACAGGCTCATGGCCGATTTCCCCAGAATGACTCCTGGTCTGCCACTGATGAATACAGTATTACCATTATAGATAGATTCTGAACAGAACATTTCTGTAATCCATGGCTGAAATAACAATCATTCTAATCCTGTAGAAGCTGTACCCAATATAACAAAACAAAGGCCAAAAACCTCCCAGTGTTACTCCAAGGTTAGTTTCTAGTCTTTAGATTGTCACTGAAGTGCTAAAAATGGTACAGTCTACCCAGTATGACAAAGCCCTTCAATGCTAGGTCTTTGGCTTAAAAACAAAGTAGTTAAGGGTCACATTCTATTCAAGCTCAACTGACAGAGCTGAACTAAACTAGAGGCTGTCCCTATGGAACTGATTACTGTGAAAAAACACAAACTAAAATCTAATTGCAATGGTCAGATATAATTATAACAAAGCAGTGACACGTGCAGGGAAGACAGACAGAGATATCACACGAGCAATCCTTGTCACCTTAATTATGCCAGGCACGAGCACCTTCCATGAACAAAGTGTCTACAGCATGCTAGTCATTCTACATGCATCACTGCTAACCTTTGTGACAACCATCCAAGGAGGTCCTCTTATCCCTTGTTTTCAGGTGAGGAGACTCAGTCCCAGTAAAGCTAAGAAAATCACATAAAATCTCAGAGCTAGAAGGGGCAACTTCAAGACTGATACTTAAGAAGACTAACTTAGCAATGTCCCCTCTTCCACAACACCCTTGATTCTCTTAAGAGTGCACTTAGGAGTTAAGCAAATAAGTGACACTCTAACCCACCGAAGGCCTAATGTTTTGTCTGACATTTCTTTTCCATGATTTGCTGAGTTTACATTTTGTTGGTTCTTTAATGCAACTCACAGAGTTAAATAAAAAGTCATTGTAGGCCAGGCACAGTGGCTGACACCTGTAATCCCAGCTCTTTGGGAAGCCAAGGCAGGTGGATCACTTGAGGTCAGGAGTTCGAGACCAGCCAGGCCAACATGGCGAAACCCTGTCTCTACTAAAAATACAAAAATTAGGCAGATGTGGTGGCATGTACCTGTAATCCCAGCTACTCAGGAGGCTGAGGCACAAGAATTGCTTGAACCTGGGAGACGGAGGTTGCAGTGGCCGAGATCGCACCACTGCACTCACAATAGCTCAATCTTGGCTCACTGTAACCTCCATCTCCTGGGTTCAAGCGATTCTCGTGCCTCAGCCTCCTGAGTAGCCGGGAGGCTAATTTCTGTATTTTTAGTAGAGATGGGTTTTCACCATGTTGGCCAGGCTGGTCTCGAACTCCTGGCCTCAAGTGATTCGCCCACTGAGGCCTCCCAAAGTCCTGGGATTATAGGTATGAGCCACTGTGCCTGGCTAATTTTTGTGGGAACATGGTAGGTATACATTATTTAGGGGGTGTGTGGGATATACATTGTATTTTTAACAAATCAAATGTTTGTGGCAATCTTACATCTAGTAAGTCTATTGGTGCCATTTTTCCAATAGCACATGCTCACTTTATGTCTCTATGTCACATTTTGGTAATTCTCACAATACTTCAAACTTTGTTGTGGTCTATGATCAGTGGTTTTTGAGTGTGTGTCTGTGTGTGTGTGTGTGTGTGTGTGTTTTAGTTACTCAGGAGACTGAGGTGGGAGGATTGCTTGAGCCCAGGAGTTTGAGGCTACAATGAGCCTGGGGTGACAGAGACCCTCTCTCTAAAAAAGAAAAAAAAATGTATTACTCCCATGAACATACAAATGATAAGAAAGCAAAACAGACTTCTTGCTGATACAAGGAAAGTTTTAGTGATCTGGATAGATACCGGCCACAGCATTCCCTTAAGACAAGGACTAATCCAAAACCAGGCCCCAGTTCTCTTCAATTCTATGAAGGCTAAGAGAGGTGAGGAAGCTGAAGAAAAGCTGGAAGCTGGCATAGGTTAGTTTGTGAGGTTTAAAGAAAGAAGCTGGCCAAGTCTGGTGGCTCACACCTGTAATCTCAGCACTTTGGGAGGCGAGGTGAGTGGATCACGAGGTCAGGAAATCGAGACCATCCTGGCTAACATGGTGAAACCCAGTCTCTACTAAAAATACAAAAGTTAGCCAGGCATGGTGGCATGCGCTTGTAGTCCCAGCTACTTGGGTGGCTGAGGCAGGAGAATCAGTTGAACTCGGGAGGCAGAGGTTGTAGTGATCTGAGATCACGCCACTGCACTCCAGCCTGGACAATAGAGGGAAACTCCATCTCAAATAAAAAATAAAAAAAATATATGCTTACAAATTTTTTATTTTTTTAAAAAGCAAAAAAAAGAAGAAAGGAAGGAAGGAAGAAAGAAGCCATCTTTGTGACATAAAAGTACAAGGTGAAGCAGTAAGTGCTGACGTAGAAGCTGCAAGTTATCCAGAAGATCTAGCTGAGACAACTGACGAAGGCAACTACACTAACCAACAGATTTTCAGTGTAGACAAACAGCATTAGATTGGAAGACATTACCATCCAGGACTTACATAGGCAGAGAGAAGTCAATGCCTGGCTTCAAAGGACATGTCGACTCTCCTGCTAGGGGTTAATGGAGCTGGTGACTTTAAGCTGAAGTCAATGTTCATTTATCACTGTGAAAATCCTCGGGCCCTTGAGAGCTATGCTAAATCTACTCTGCCTCTGCTCTATAAATGCAAAAACAAAGCCCGGATGACAGCACATCTGTTTTCAGCACAGTTTACTGAGTATTTTAAGCCCACTGTTGAGAACTACTGCTTAGGAGGAAAAGAAAAGACCCAAGTGTTACAGCCCTTTTAGAATTTGTCTAGCAGGCTTTCTGGTTTTTGCTGGAAAGTGTCCCCCAACAAAAAGAAACAAAAAACAACAACCAAAACCCTTTCAAAATATTATTGCTCATTAACAATGTACCTGGTCACCCAAGAGCTCTGATGGAGACGTACAAGATTAATGTTCTTTTCACGCTTGCTAATACAACATTCATTCTAAAATCACTCCAGGAGTAATTTCAACTTCCAGTGCTTTTCTCTTAGTTTTTTTTTATTTCATTTTTATAATAGGCATGAACTTGCATAAGCTACCACACCCAGCCTCATGTATTATTATTTAAGAAACATTTTAAGGCCACAGATAATGATTCCTCAGACAGATCTGGGCAAAGTGAACTGACAACCTTCTAAAAAAGATTCAGCATTCTAGATGCCATTAAAAACATCTGGGGCCGGGCACGGTGGCTCACGCCTGTAATCCTAGCACTTTGGGAGGCCGAGGTGGGTGGATCACCTGAGGTCAGGAGTTCATGACCAGCCTGGCCAACATGGTGAAACCTCATCTTAAAAAAAACAAAAAACAAAAATTTGGGATTTGCCAGGCATGGTGGCTCATGCCTGTAATCCCAACACTTTGGGAGGTCGAGACAGGCCATCACTTGAGCCCAGGAGACCAGATCGGGTGAAACAACAGCAACAAAAGATTAGCTGGGTGTGGTGGCACACACCTGCAGTCCCAGCTACTCAGGAGGTTGAGGCAGGAGGCTCACTTGAGCCTGGGGAGGTCGAAGCTGCAGTGAGCCAAGATGACACCACTGCATTCTAGCCTGGGTAACAGAGTGAGACCCTGTCTCAATAAATAAAAGAACATTTGGGATTGATGAGAGGAGGTCATTATCAATATTAATGGAATATGAAAAAGATGATTTCAACTCTCATGTATGAGTTTGACGGGCTCAAGACTTCAGCATAGGAAGTAACTGCAGATGTGCTGAAAATAGCAAGAGAACTAGAATTAAAAGTGGAGCCTAGCAGGGTGCGGTGGCTCATGCCTGCAATCCCGGCACTTTGGGAGGCTGAGGCAGGTGGGTCACTTGAGGTCAGCAGTTTGAGATCAGCCTGGCCAACATGACAAAACCCTGTTTCTACTATAAAATACAAAAATTAAGCTTTGCGCAGTGGCAGTATCGTAGCCAATGAGGTTTATCCGAGGCGCGATTATTGCTAATTGAAAACTTTTCCCAATACCCCGCCATGACGACTTGAAATATAGTCGGCATTGGCAATTTTTGACAGTCTCTACGGAG
>CAUYQU010085602.1:0-29329 GCA_963574635.1 Cheracebus regulus
AAAAATTTTTGCAATCTACCCATCTGACAAAGGGCTAATATCCAGAATCTACAAAGAACTAAAACAGATATACAAGAAAAAAACAAACAACCCCATTCAAAAGTGGGTGAAGGATATGAACAGGCACTTTTCAAAAGAAGACATATATGAGGCCAACAAACATATAAAAAATGCTCATCATCACTGGTCATTAGAGAAATGCAAATCAAAACCACACTGAGATACCATCTCACGAGAGTTAGAATGGTGATCACTATAAAATCTGGAGACAACAGATGCTGGAGAGGATATGGAGAAAAAGGAACACTTCTACACAGTTGGTGGGAGTGTAAATTAGTTCAACCATTGTGGAAGACAGTGTGGTGATTTCTCAAGGATCTAGAAACAGAAATTCCATTTGACCCAGCAATCCCAATACTGGGTATATACCCAAAGAACTATGAATCATTCTACTATAAAGACACATGTACACATATGGTCACTGCAGCCTTGTGTACAATAGCAAAGACCTGCAACCAACCCAAATGCCTATCAATGATAGACTGGACAAAGAAAATGTGGTACATAGACACCATGGAATACTACACAGCCATAAAAAATGATGAGTTTGTGTCCTTTATAGGGACTTGGATGAATCTAGAAGCCATCATTCTCAGCAAACTGACACAAAAACAGAAAACCAAACACTGCATGTTCTCACTCATAGGTAGGTGTTGAACAATGAGAACACGTGGACTCAGGGAGAGGAGCATCACACACTGGGGGCAGTTGGGGGAGGGGTTGGGGAGGGACAGTGGGGGGTGGGGCAGGATGACATGGGAGAAATGCTGGATATAATATACACCTAAAGTTAAAAGAAAAAAAAAAAGACCGTTTATCATGACCAAGTAGAACTTATCTCAGAGATACAAGGATGGTTCACCACATGCAAATAAGTCACTGTGACACATTATATTAACAGAACAAAGGACAAAAACCACATCATCCTTTCAATTGATGCTTGAAAAAGCACTTGATAAAATTCAACATCCCTTCATGACAAAAACAAACAACTGGGTACTGAAGGAACATAACTCAACATAATAAAAGCCATATACAACAGACCCACAGATATTATATCATACTGAATTGAGAAATATTGAAAGCCTTTCCTCTAAGATCTGGAACACGATAATGATGCCTACTGTCACCACTGCTATTCAACATAACAGTCCTAACCAGAGCAAACAGACAAGGCAAAGAAATAAAGGGCATCCAAATCGGAAAGGAAGAAGTCTAATTATTCTTGTTTGCAGATGAGATGATCTTATATTTGGAAAAGCCTAAAAACTCTACCAAGAAACTATCAGAACTGATCAACAAATTCAGTAAAGTTGCAGGACACAAAATCAACATACAAAAAAACCAGTAGTGTTTCTACATGGTAACAGCGAACAATATGAAAAAGAAATCAAAAAAGTAATCCTATTTATGATAGCTATGAATAAAATATCTAGGAGTTAACCAAAGAAGTGAAAAATCTCTACCATGAAAACTGTAAAATGCTGATGTAAAACACTGAAGAGAACAAAAAAACAAGAAAAATATTCCATGTTCATGAATTAGAAGAATAAATATTGTTAAAACATCCATACTACCCAAAGCAATCTACAGATTCAATGCAATCCCTATAAAAATATGTGACATTTTTCACAGAAATAGAAAAAATAAGTCTAAAATGTATATGAACAATGAAAGACCCAAAATAGCCAAATGTATCCTAAGCAAAAAAAAAAAAAAATTGGAGGAATCATATTACCTAACAACATGCATGGTACTGGCATAAAAACAGACGTAATGAAAACATATACCAAAACATATGAGACCAGAGGAACAGAATAGAGAACCCAGAGATAATCCATACATCTACAGTGAACTCATTTTTGACAATGGTGCCAAGAACATACGTTGAGGAAAGGACAATCTTTCAATAAATGGTGCTAAGAAAACTGCAGAACAATGAAACTAGACCCCTACCTCTCACCATATACAAAAATCAAATCAAAAATGCATTGAATATTTAAATCTAAAACATCATGCTATGAAATGACTAAAAGAAAAAATTGAGGAAACTCTCCTGAACACTGAACTGGGCAAAGATTTCTTGAGTAATAAGGCAACTAAAGCAAAGATGGACAAATGGGATCACATCAAGTTAAAAAGCTTCTGCACAGCAAAAGAAACAATCAACAAAATGAGGAGACAACCCATAGAATGGAAGAAAATATATGTATATATGCAGACTGTCCATCTGACAAGGGATTCATAACCACAATATATAAGGAGCTCAAATGACTCTATAGCAAAAATCTAATTATCCAATTTAAAAATAGAGAAATTGAATAGACATTTCTCGAAAGAAGACAAACAAATAGCAACCTAGTATATGAAAAGCTCTCAACACCATTGATCATCACAGAAATGAAAATCAAAACTACAATAAGATTAAAATGGCTTTTATCCAAAAGACAGGCAATAATAAATGCTAGTGAGGATGTAGAGAAAAGGGAACCCTCATACATTGTTGGTGGGAATGTAAATTAGTATGACCACTATGGAGAGCAGTGTGAAAAAAACTACTAAAACACTAAAAACAGAACTACCATATGATCCAAGCAATCTCACTGCTAGGTATATACTCAAAAGAAGGGAAATCAGGATATAGAAGAGATATGTGTGCTCCTATGTTTACTGCAGCACCGTTCACAACAGCCAAGATTTGGGAGCAACCAGGTGTCTGTCAGCAGACAAACGGGTAAAGAAAATGTGGTACATATATACAATGGAGTAGCATTCTGCCATAAAAAGGGATGAGATCCTGTCATGTGCAACAACATGAATGGAAATGGAACAACATGGAGATAGAGAGTAGAAAGATGGTTACCAGAGGCTGAGAAGGGAACTGGGGATGGTTAATGGGTACAAAAAAAAACATAGAGTAAGACTTAGTATTTGATAGTGCAACAGGGTGACTACAGTCAAAAATCATTTAACTGTACATTTTAAAATAACTAAAAGAGTATAATTGGATTATTTGTAACACAAAGGATAAATGCTTGAGAAGGTAGATACCCCATTTACTCTGATGTGACTATTATGCATTGCGTGCCTGTATGAAAATATCTCATGTAACCCATAAATATATACATCTATTATGTACCTACAAAAAAAATTTAACCATGCCTGGCTAATTTTTGTATTTTTAGTAGAGACATGGTTTCGCCATGTTGGTCAGGCTGGTCTCGAACTCCTGACCTCGTGATCCATCTGCCTCAGCAACCCAAAGTGCTGGGATTACAGGAGTGAGCCACCACTCCCAGCCACAGAAAAATTTTTTAAATTAAAATATTTAAAGAATAACTTCCACTTATAGAGAGCCTTCTACAGCAGGTACTATTTCAGGCACTTTACCTATATTAACTTATTTAATCCCTACAACAACCCTATGAGGTAAGCACTCTTAATACCCCCATTATAAAGAGGACACTGAAAGACAACACAGTAGATAATTTATTCAAAGTCACTAAGGAGAAGAGCTACTTTTCCAACCCAAACCCTAAGTCACAAGAGTCTACACTGTTTGACCCACTAACTTTTGAATTTCACCTACTCCATTCTGTCCATAGATATAAATTAGCTGTAGGAACTCCACATAAATGCAGACTTAACTTTTGACTTTGCTTAGTCCAATATGCAAATAAAGTGAAAATGATCAAAGATACAAAAAAAAAAAGTTCAAAGAATGAAAAATGACACATGGTCAGTAAACACAGGAAAAATTTTTCACAACACTAACTAGAGAAATTCAAATTAAAACAAGAAAAAAGCAGGCATCAAATTTGGTAAAAACCCACATAAAACACCCAAATTATCTTTGACATGCCAAATTCAAGCTTTTATCTCATGTGATGAACAAACATTTAGGAGTATCACCAGGTAATGAATGCTGCTTGCCAAACAAAAATTCACTTTTGGCAATATCTGTCATTATGAAATACTTTGATATTTTATTGAATTTTCCCTTTGTTATTTTATAAAATTAAGTGGAAAACAGAAAAATGAATGTGTTGATAAAACTGATTGACTTTAGACTCAATCTATATTAATAAAACACATACCAAGTTAATACAATAGGAAGAAAACTAAATCAAAGACCGGAAATACCGAAAATACAATATAGAAACCTACCTTTAAAATTTTTTTTCAAGATTTTATTAATCTTTTTAGTTATGTAAAAGCAGCATTCCTTATAAGTTTACTGTTTGCCTTTTAATTATTCAAGTTTGAACACATGGTCAGAAAAGGATTAAAATCAAAATAAAGAGATCTGATGCAAAATTTTTCATCTATGTGATTGTGAGAGATTAAATGATCACCCTAATGTAGGCAAAGGTTCAAAGAACCCTCCTAGACTATACTGGTGGAAGTATAAATTGATATTACCATTTTTAGCAAGCAATCAAGAGCTTTATAAACATTCATACCCTCTGATCCAGTTAATTCCAATTTCAGGAATTTATCTTAAGGAAATAATCAGAAATGCACACAAATATTTCTATATATAGATATTCATCAGAACAACATTTGAAATACTGATAAAAAGGAATAAAAATAGAATAAATTACAATACACTTATATGACAATATCGTGCATTTATTTTATTTTTAAGAGTACCTACTGAAATATTAGAGGACAAAATGATGCTCACTAGGATTTGCTTCAAAGCCAATACTCTAGGGAGAGAGAAAAGGAGGGAGTATAGAAAAATTAGATTGGTTCTGAGAAATGCTGAAGCTGGTTGATAGAATCATAGGAGTTCATGACACTATTCTGTACAATTCTGTGTATGTTTAAAATTTTCTGCAATAAAGTTCTTAAAAATGGGGAACTCTTTAAAAAATATATATTATTGCATTTTACATTTTGGGGTACATGTGAAGAACATGCAGAATTGTAAAAATGAGGAACTTTAAAGTAAAAAAAAAAAAAACAAGATACAAAAATGATTTTGCAGTACAAATACAAGTTCATAAACAGAAAAAAAGTGATAAACACACATGGAAATAATATGCCAAAATGTTTAACAGTCATTTCTCTGGGTTATAGAATTCGACTTATGACTTTTATCTTTTTTTTGTAACTCCTAATTTCTTCTAAATAAACATATATTAGTTTTATAATTAGAAAAACAAATTATGAAAGCTACTTCAAAAGAAATCAAATTCAAATGAAAATGAACACAACACTAAGGAAAAAGAAACATATGGAACTTCACTTAATCAGTTTTCTTTTCCTTTTTTTTGAGACAGTCTTGCTCTTTTGCCCAGGCTGGAGTCAACTGGTGCAATCTCGGCTCATTGCAACCTCTGCTTCCTGGGTTCAAGCAATTATCCTGCTCAGCCTCTGAAGCACCTGGGATTACAGGTGCTGCCACCAAGCCCAGCTAATTTTTGTATTTTTTTTAGAACTGCATTTTGCCATGTTAGCCAGGCTGTCTTGAAGTCCTGACCTCAGGAGATCCACTCGCCTGTCTCCCAAAGTGCTAGGATTATAGATGTGAGCAACCGTGCATGGCCTTGATTTTCTAAATGATTTGTCCACTTACTAAATGAAAATCCTCATGGGCTTCTCTGCCTAGTGCAAAGTCCAAATTCTCCAGTATATAGTCTATTTCGCTGAAGCCAGAGCACACCTTTCTGGTCTCTTTCCCATCACACTCCTCCAGGTGGCAGTACAGAATCTTTCCAACAAGGTACCTTCTTGTTTAGCACTTAATATATCATACCTTGAAGTCCAGTTAGGTATGCACACATCTGCCTCTCCTGTGGGGTTGTAAGCTCTGCCAGACACACATCATAACCACATCTTCTTCCTCTGTATGCATAGTGCCTAGCACACTCTTCACAAATAAGTGGTCTAATCTTAGATCTAGTAAATAAAACCACTGGACACAGCCATGAATTGAAACTTGCAGCACAAAGAATTTCCAAAGTTACATAAACTTTGTAAGAAGTGAACTCTAAATTATCTCCAGAAACTGAAGATTACCAATAATATCATTAAATATCATAAACCCCGTAATTACCAAATAACATTACTAAATAATATCAGAAACCTCTTTAAAAAGACTGCCTTCTAAAGTCCTACATTAAGGTAATAGTATGAGTAGTGGTGTTTCTTTTATTTGTTTGTTTTTTAGATATGGGATCTCACATTAGTTGCCCAGGCTGGTCTCAAATTTCTGGGTTCAAGCAATCCTTCCTCCTCAGCCTCCCGAGTGGCTGGGATTACAGGTATGTGTCACCATGCCCAGTTTTGTTGTTTTACTTTTTTTCTTAATTTCAACTACTACAGTGGAAATATAATTTTTATAAGTAAAAACTATTTTCAGCAATTTTAGTTAGTATTGGTTTCAGAACTAAACCTAAGTTTCAGAATTGGTATTGTTTTCCAGTGATGTGCCAACTTACCTAACAGATGTGGCTCTGTGGATGAGCATCTCTGTTTGCTCAGACAAGGCCGATGGAAGCAGCAGCTCTACTGGCTGTAGGCGTGACATCCGGGTTTCTAGCTCTGAACGAGAAGCAGAGTCCTGAAAACTATCAAACACAACCTCACCTGTGGCAGGCTGCACTCCCTAAAAACAAATACAAATATAATATTACAGAAAAAATGCATTTTCCCAGTTATAGCTATTAACACAGCATAAACATGAAAAAAGTAAAGATGATACAGTCAGGAGTATGTATGTACTCTATTTCTAAAGTGTTAGAAACCTTTCTGCTTTCCAAGATTCCTACACAAAGAGTCAGACTCACAGATAACTAAACCATGCTATAAATTAGATTTCCGAGAGCCACCCTGAGTACAAGCCCTGGAGCTAATATACCTAGCAGGGTGACAATGGCAAGTTACCAAATACTGTTGGGCCTCAGTTTCTTCCTCTGTAAATGAAACCAAACCAGCCTACTTCTCTCATAAAGTTACTATAAGGATCAAATCAAAAATAAACAGGAATTATTTGTGAATTCTAAAGCACTGCACAAACAGTAGTTATCACTCAAAGTTACAAGTGATATGGTCTTAGTAACCAGATCACCAGAACAGTAGTAAATTACTACTTCATATACCAAAGTAACACATAAAAAGTACACTTTACCAAACTCTGAATGAACCTCAAGTAGAGAGTCTATCCAGTGGAATGGCCATGCCAACTTGAAGCTACTCCCTAACATCCCAAGCCAATAATAGCAAAGATAAACTGGAAAAGATCATGGTTTGGAGAAGTGATGGGAAGTTACCTAGCCAAGGAATGGCGTAGTTAAGATTCAAACCCAGGAAATCTGACTCCTCCCCAGTCCACACTGTTAACCACTACTGTTGCTTATGAAAGGCATGGGGGCTAGTTACAGACTGCATTAGCTAAAAAGAGGAAAAATCACCAATCCCTATGTTCATGTACTATTGATGGAAAGCCACTTCTGACAACAGCAAGGCATTATCTAGCAAAGTTGAAGTATCCATATCCTATAACTCAGTAACTCCTCCCCCAGGGATATACTTTTGAGAAACTCAGGCATTTGTATACAATACGAGACATACAAAAATATTTACAGCAGCATTCTCTATACAATCGTAAACTAGAAAGAACTCACATGTCCATCAATAGAGGAATGAATAAACTATAGAACATAAAATGAAACAGGACAAGGCAATGAGAGAACTACAGACACATGCAAATAAATCTCACATTCAAAATGATAAACAAAAGGAGCAAAACCCAAAAGAATACACATACTGTATTTACACTTGCATGTAAAGTTTTAGGTGGTACGGTAGAAACTGAAACCTCCAACTAAAAGCAAGAAAACTATCATCTTAAAAGTCTGGATTACAAGTCACCTCTGGAGGGAAGGGACACCTGGGGATCTTACGGGTTATAGGCAGTGTTATGGTTCCTCAAACTGTAATTAACTAACTTTCTTAATTCTAGCCCAGAGGCTTTCTCTAGAGCCTAGACAGATGGACTATTCAGTACATAAGGATACACATATAAATTTATATACCAATCCACAAACCAAGCATTTACAAAAACTAGGTACAGATGTTAAAGTAACAAATTTTTCAGTCAGCCAAATTCCTTTTTTATTTAATCAGAAAAATGGTCTACACTATAATATACGCAACATCTATCACCCTGTGTGATATGTGACACAATGAGAAACCTAAAATCAGTCTGTATAAAACTGCACTGCCCAGACTGAAGACAGAGAGCCTGACTGCAGTGGTACTACAACAGCAAAGCCCTTAATTTCAGACTAACTACCAATACTCAAAAGGTGACTCCCAGGTAGTGACTGGGGAATGGGTGATACCCATCGTAACAGAGAAAATAGTGTTGAGGGTAAAGGAAGATAAGATCAATTTCAGCCATATTGAGTTTGAGGAGCCACAGTAAATTCTAAGTGTCTTTGTTCAATAAAAACGTGGATGCAGGAGCCTGGAGCTCAGGAGAGGAGCAGCCTGGACCCAGAGCTCAGGATGTCATCAGGCCCAAAGTCATTGCTGAAGTGTAGGACAGCCTCCAAGAAATGCCTGAAGGGCAATCAGCTGCTTTCATTTTTCCGAGTCCCAGTTTGCACACATGGTTAAATCTGGCGGTAGGTCAGATGGTATTTCTAAATCCACCAAGTAGGAATTATATACTATCAACTCTGTTCTTTAGACTGAGTTTTAGGTAAATATGAAATAGCACATTACATATATTAAAGTTTAAAAATAAATAACTTTACTATTTGTAGATAGATCCAACTGCCTGTGGCTAGATAAAAAGTGCTTCTCAAGGATAAAAATATCATTTAGAGCTGTCTAACACCAACAAGAATGCTAACTCTCTGAAAAAAGGGCTTATTGGTTAAGCAAATGTCAAGTTAACACAGAGTTACGCAGTCAGAATAAGGTATTAAAAAGCACATTGGAGACATTCGGGTTGTAAGAACTTTTGTTGACACTGCCACTGACTGTAGACAATAGAAAAAAGCAAAGAGAATTGGTTTTTACTTGGACAGAGTTCTATTTGTGCTTAACTTACAAAAGAAAAGGCGTGTCTGAAGGGCCTTAAAAAGTCTAAGACTTTTAGCAGAGTCCAGGTAAGTCTATAAATGGGAAAATTTATTCATAAACTGCCAGAAGATCAATAAAACAACGACTTGGCTGGGTGCAGTGGCTCATGCCTATAATCCCAATACTTTGGGAGGCCAAGAAGGGTGGATCACCTGAGGTCAGGAGTTCAACACCAGCCTGGCCAACATGGTGAAACTACATCTCCAGTAAAAATACAAAAATTAGCTGGTGTGGTGGCGGGCACCTATAGTCCCAGCTACTCAGAAGGCTGAGGCAGGAGAATCACTTGAACCTGGGGGGCAGAGGTTGCAGTGAGTTGAGATTGTGCCACTGCACTCCAGCCTGGGTAACAAGAGTGAAACTTCATCTCAAATAAATAAATAAATAAAACTATGATTCACAAATTACATTTATCTAGAAAACTGATTGTAAATATTCCTAATATTAACTTAGTATGGTATTTAATATCTGCCAATTATCACTTCTCTTTAACTAGCCCTTTCTCCAAATCTAGATATAACACCAGTCATTTATGTTTAGTTTCAAACCCCTAGAGGAAATCTATAAAACACTTTCCCACCCATGTTTGTGGTGGCTTCATGGTTTATTCTGCTATCTGTACATTGTTCACATGCATGTCTGTCATTGTGTCTATCTTCAACCTTAAAATCCCAGGGCACATGGACCAAAACCATCTGGATCTCTCCATAGCACAGAGTATTGACATGGTTTGGTTGTGTCCCCACCCAAATCTAATGTTAAATTGTAATCCCCAGTGCTGAGGGAGAGACCTGGTGGAAGGTGATTAGATCATGGGGCAACATTTCTCCCTTGTTGTTCTCATGACAGTTCATTCTCACAACATCTGGTTGTTTAAAAGTGTGTAGCACATCCCCCTTCACTCTCCCTCCTGCTGTCTTATGAAGATGTCCTTACTTCCCCTTTGCCTTCCACCAGGATTGTAAGTTTCCTGAGGCCTCCTCAGCCATGCTTCCTGTACAGCTTATGGAACCATAAGCCAATTAACCCTCTTTTCTTTATAAATTACCCAGTCTTAGGTGGTTCTTTATAGCAACATGAGAACGGACTAATACAAGTACCAAGTAGCTATGAGAAAATTGTAACTAGTGATTTAACACACAATATTGTGAGAAAAACGTTTTTCTTGTACAGTTACCTGAAGGCACACTTCATCAGATGTCCTCATTATAAACCATACATGATGGCTCATATTTAGAGATACCATGAACATCTAACATTTGTTCCTCACCTGCAAAGTACTTACCACAATGCCAATAAAAATGTTCCCCTTTTTTTTGTCCCTAACATTTTCCTTATTTTCAGAGATGCACAGAAGATAGCTGGTAGAAGTATCAGTCATTATCTCGTCAACATTTACAGCATCATCCAGCTTGATTAGGGGATTCACATTTAATAATAATTAAAGAAAAATAATTATTTTTATATGCTAAATTCTAAATGCTAATATGCTAAATTTCCAATAATATTAACTATTTTCTCCTTTAAAATAATGGTTCACAGCCAGGCACAGTGGCTCACACCTATAATTCCAACACTTTAGAAGGCCAAGGTGGTAGGATCACTTAAGGCCAGGAGTTTGAGACCAACCTGGGCAACATAGCAAGATCCTGTCTACAAAATAAAAAAATAAAAAATAAATAAATAATAAAATGATGATTAATTTCATGCAGTACTTTCACTGTGCAAAAATCTGCCCAGCATTCATTCTTCTGATTTATTTGGATTACAGTTGCATGCCTTATCTTTCCTAAAATATAAAGATCATGAAGACAGATAACCAGTAACTTCTCACTTCCAAAGGGCTTAGGAGAATACATCAGACCCTATGTAGGCCCAAATATCAACCTACCTCTTCACTTGGATGATGCTGAGACTTGAATATTTAACAATCCCATAATGCTTAATTCCATAATTCAAAGTGTAAATACACAAAAATAGTGTACATTATTTTCCTCTTTTAATGTGCCTAAAGCTCCCAGAAATAGCAAGAAAATTTTTTTAAGACATGAGAAAGAAAACAGAAACATACATGTATAAAATGAGTCCATTAACTAAATCTCAGGGATGAAAACCGATTTGACGCAAAGTCTGGGCACATCTTTGGACATCAGGACATAGGAGCCATAAAAGCAGCAAAGGAAAAGCAGGGAGAGGGACTGTACTAGGAATGGGCTTCAAATAAGAGACTCAAGCTTACGCAAAAGAAAAAACAAAAATACCATGTTCTTATAGCCTGATCAGCTTAGAACAACACAGAGCTGTAAACACTTTTGAGTCCATTTTGAGTGATAGCTGTTCCTTATTGATGGTATCCATGGAACAAACAGTACTTAGAATTTAGGTAGAAGCTAAGCAGGCCATTAAATAAGTAGATCTGTAATCAACCATAACAGAAATAGTACGTTCACACAGTATCATTTAAGGCCTTCTTATACCTCCATTTTTTTATTATCAGAGAACTCATTGCACCCCATAGTGAATTTTTTAAATGCACGTTGATCTAATTTTACATATTTTGGTTTTTGAAACTGATAGCTTTCTATGACTTTGCTTTTGAAATTATTTGGCTTCAAATAACACAATGAATTTATGAATGACCATAAATTTAGGGGCAATCATTATGCACACTAAAAATTCTTCTAAAGTGAGAGAAGTTCACCTACAATCCATTTTCAAAGTATTAAAATTTTTGTGAAGTTAACAATTGATGAAGCTGGCCTACCAATATACTTTATAAGCATTTAACTCTGTCTTAATTCTGACTTCAGCAGTTTTCTTCTCATGTTTTGAATTTTTTTTTTTTTTTTTTTTGGAGAGTCTCACTCCTGTCACCCCAGCTGGAATGCAGTAGCATGATCATGGCCCACTTCAGCCTTGACTTCCTAGGCTGACATGATTGTCCCACCTCAGCCTCCCAAGTAGCTAGGACTACAGGCAAGTCCCAACATGCCCAGCTAATTTTTTATATTTTTGGTAGAGATGGGGTTTTGCCATGTTACCCTGGCTGGTCTCAAACTCCTGGGCTCAAGCAATCTGCCCACCTCAGCCTCCCAAAGGGCTGGGATTACAGACATGAGCCACCACACCTGGTTTCAATAGTTATTTCTTAAGTCTCACTTTGGAAAGACCCTGAAGAGCTTGTAGGCCCTAAGCACCTAACTACTACCCACAAATAAGCTAAGGAAGACATAATTTCAAATCAGTTACTAACCTGACATCATCTTTTATTAGGGTTCCTTTTTTTCTTGCTCTCAAGTATGATGAACTTTCCTTTTACTATGACATTTGAAAAGATGCTTGTTTCTAGCCACTAACAATCCTTCCCTCTTGAGGAGTACACCCAATCAAGGATTTACCATAATGCCTCTCATCTCATTTAAAAAGTTCCCAAAGAGCAACCAAAGGAAAAAAGAACTGCCATCTTCAGACAAAGCCCCTGTACCATTTAAGAGGAAAATTCCTGTTCAAAAAGGATATCTTCTCCAATGAGCGTAGATTTTGTGTAAAGGGCAGTCAATTTCCGAGAAAAGAGTGAACTTCTGTTGTCTCCAACGGCCTTTAATGCTGCAGTTTCAGTTTGCTTCACAACGCCCACCTTCAACAAAAATAAGAAGTATTGAGATAAAATGATAAAAAAAAAATCACTTGTAAAATCTCATTTCAAAATGTTTAAAGGTCATTTCTGAAACGTTTAAAATAATCAGTCCACAATGTTCAGATGTGGGGCTTAAAGGAGTTGACGAGAGTGGATAAATCGCTAAGAAACATTATCATAGAGTTTAAAAATGTACCCTAAATATCTAGTATGTTAAACTCATAAATATATAATGCTAATAATTATTAAACACTTTCAGTTCTCTAAAATGCAAAATTCTAAACCAATTGCCTTCCTACCACCTTAAGAAACACGTTTGCACTCTCTGGAAGAGAATCTCAATTTCCTTTTCCCACAAGTTAAAGCCAAAGCTAACCTTATATCCTTTTGCCACCAGGCGGCGCACATGAACAAACAGTCTGTGAGCAGGTATACTTGCTGTCATAAAGTTGTGATCTAAATGGCAATAAATATTGAGCTCCCGGGCTGCAATCTAAAAAACGAAAAAAGAAAATATCAATATATTTACATTTTAAGATTCCCTATGTGGGGTTTGTTCACTTTGTTAAAAATTCATCAAGGTACAGATTTAGGATTTGTACACTTATCTAAATGTGTAGTACGTCAATAAAAAGTTTTTAAAACATTCCCTGTATAGAAGCCTATGGTTTAATGTATTTTGGGCAGTTTCAGTGGCCTAACTTCAGTATCAACAGCTGTATCTATAAAAGACTCAGAAAAATATGACAGGTCTTCTGTGTTCTTAGAGCTTTATCTCATGCTCTGATACAGAGAGCATGAGACTGTAAAAGAGTAAGAATTTGCTACATGGCATGTGCAAATGACTGACACTTAGAAGACACTACAGAGTATGTAGAAATGATTAATTAACCCATCTGAACATAGAAATTGTTGAAAAAGTAAAGAGAAGTCCCAGAGTGGCTAACTAATTAATGATGAATGACTGATAGAAACATAGAACCATGCAGCCCCATCTGATTCCCTGATTTCTTCTAGAAAGCACCATGGCTTAGATATTGCTCACTGGAGTCATGGAACTCGAATTCCAACATTCTCAGTCCCTGACCTCACCCCATCTCTGAACTGTATTAGTCCCTCACAGAAGGGCAGGAAGACATCAGCCTTTACAGTGGTCAGGCCTGAATTTACCTTTTAACCTACACAGTTTCTCTCCTTCACCTAGAGGATGCCAAACTATATATTCATTTCTGCCCTCAGAAAACATGGTGACACTATTTCAGAGTCTAATTTAATATCACAGAACACAGCATAATGCATCTGACTTAGAGAACACAGCTTGCCTGACACAGAGGATTTAGGAAACTTGAAGAAAAATGTTGGCCAAGTCTTTATTTCCCATCCACAGGGCAGAGACATGCTACTTCATCACTCTCTGGTGTACAATCTAACCAGGTCTCAAACTATGGAATCATCACAAGCATTCATGACTTCCAACAAAGGTGTCATCAGCAATACTTTCCCTAAGCTTGCCCATGAAATGCTCAAATTTCACTTTCAACATTCTTGACTAGGGCCTATAACAAATATTTAAACATTAACTACAATTCCAAATTTTTTTTTTTTTTTTGAGATGTAGTCTTGCTATGCCACCCAGGCTGGAGTGCAGTGAAAGGATCTCGGCTCACTGCAACCTCTGGCTTTCTAGTTCAAGTGATTCTCCTGCCTCAGCCTCCTGAGGAGCTGGGACTGAAGGCATGTGCCACCATGCCTGGTTAATTTTTTTTGTATTTTTAATAGAGACAGGGTTTCACCATGTTGGCCAGGCTGGCCTCAAACTCCTGACCTCAAGTGATCCATCCATGTCACTGTCCCAAAGTGCTGGGATTACAAGTGTGAGCCACCATACCTGGCACAATCTCAATTTAGACTAAGACACCAAGATAACTGATACACAAAAAGATCTGTAAAACTTCAAACAACTTCTGGTAGTAGCTGGCAAAGTTCATGTGTTCTTCCCCTGAGAACTAACTTTGTTCACGGCTATGAAAATTCCTAAATTAAGGGTAAACAGAGGAACTTCTATACATCTGAAAAATTTTTTCTTGGTTGAGTCTTCATTAAAAAACATATTTACATGATTATGGTTCATTCACTAATTGACTGATCCAATAAACCTTGAATGGATAAAAAGTACTGGCCTAGTATCATGGAGAATAAGCACTAGCATTCCAACAGGGACCCCTCACTTTTCCCCCACCAAGTGTGGTTTCCACCTGGTTTCTTATGTTCATTTTTAGTTTTTACTTTAAATAACAGGATTTTTTTAAAGGTGATTAATCAAATCACCTTTTACATAACGTTGGAAAATGAAACAAAAATACTGAAAAATATCTAAGGCTAGCCAAGAAAAACAAAACAGTGGCTGAAAAAAACGACTTACCTCTGCATCTTCCCCAAAGAATCTATACTTATATCCACATTCCACACACAAAACTGCATCTTTGTGCTGCTGCTTCATTTCTATGTATTGTAATTCTAGCGGCGTATAGATGCTTTTGGACCGTTTGTTAGCTGGTTTAGAATCAGTTTTCTGTAAATTTTCATCACTTGTATTTGATGATCCAAAATGACTGCGATCAAAAAGTGTTGTGTCCTGGCAACCAAAAGATTTACAAAGTTTTAAAATATTAACCATAATAATAAGTTCCCAGAAACGGAAAATGCAAATCTGGCAAAAAGCTAACACTTGGTGAATCTAGGTGAAAAGTTTATAGAAGCACATTGTAGGATTCAGGCAAATTATCCATAGGTTACAAATATTTTCAAAGTAAATGGTTAAAAAAATTATGAGCCCACTAAGCTATCATGTAATTTTCACGCAAATTTTGAAAGTCTTAAATAGCTTAATGTTTTATATGTGTCTTTTAAAATTTGATTTCATTAACTCTATTAACATTTCTTTTCTTTTTATTATTTATTATCAGGTGTGTAATGCACAAAAAGCCAATGGGGGCAAATTTGGCTCTCTCTCAGGAGTAGGGCAAAACCATTGTGAGCAAAGCATGCCAACAGATAAAGCTGCACTTAATGTTTTATACTTCCAAGCACACTGTAAAAGACAGCACATTCTATGAATTCTTATTCCAAGAAAGAACCATGATTCTTTTGGTAAAGAAACATGAGAAAGAGTTGTTAAAAAAACATATAGCACAAGGCCACATTTTCAACATTAGTAGTCCTACTATTCTTATCTTCCTGTGATGAACCATAATTAATTCCAATTCACAGCTTAGGAAAAATTCCTTGCTTATTAGACTTAATTTAGAAAAATGGAAATGAGACAAATTTATAGGCTAAATCCAACTTCTAATTAATTGCCACTTTGTCACTGCCAACTTCTAAAAATTTACCCACCTCCCCCTACAATAAAAAATATGGCCTAAAAGTCGTGTGACCAAAAATAAGAGAGGGGAGTGAAAGAGAGGAAAAAAGGCCTAGGAACGGGAAGCCCAATCCAAAAGAAAACCCGGAAACATGTATACTTTGTAGTTGCCAAATGTTCAAAACAATTCAGCTTCACCAGGACATCAAGTAAAGACATTAACTTTTCAAAAAAACCCCTCAATTTATTTGAATAGTGCAGTCCAGCAAACCTCCAAAGATCAGCAATAAGAAGACAGTAAGGTTTGGAGAGGTTGGCAAGAGAAATGCAGGTCATCATGATGGCGGTGGCAGCACATCTGGAGCAGCTGCTACCATAATGCCAGCTGCAGTAGGAGAGGCACAGCCAGGGCTGCCTGTTCCACAGAGCCAGCAGGAGCCAGGAATGGGTGGAAGCCTCACCCCCTTCTGCTGTGGCAGATGAGAACCTCCTACTCCCCAGGCACAGCTGTGGCTGTCCAGCCGCGGCTGCAAACCTGGACATCTCTGGGCTCTTGGGGGCTAGAAGCAGATAGGAGCCCCACCCTCCTGGTACAGTTGCAGCTGCCCAAGCTGCGGCTGTGGACCCAGGCATCTCTGCCCTCTCAGGGACCCAGAAAGGGAACTCCCCCTCCCTCTGCAGGCTCAGAAGTACCTGCTCCCACTGCCTGGCCTCTCCCAGCTCCCAGAACCCACTCTGCTCTCACAGCAAAGTTGAGGCCAAGCCCAGGAATTGTTGCAAACTGGACGGGTGTGCACATGTTTAAGGCAGTGCTAACATGCCAGCCCCCTGCTGCTTCAGCTCCCTCCGGACTTTGGGCACTGATGAGCACAGGAGGGAGGCTGAGGAGGGGGCTGAGGGTAGCTGAGGGCAGCTCAGAGCTGTCCTGTAGTTGCCCCTCGGCACAAACAGCCTGGGTGCCATGGATTACAGCAGGAGGCAGACAGGGTCCTGGGCAGAAAGGGGCAGGTTGGGGTAAAGCCCTACCTTTAATCCAGGAATAGCCTGAAGCCTGGGGGCCAGGCTGAAGAACCAGAATTAGAACTTATGGTGCTTTTTATGGGCTCGCCCATGGCAGCCCATGAACCAAGCAGCACACACTTCCTCCTCTCAAGCCCATACAAACCCCAAGATTCAGCCAAACTTGAAGAGACAAGCAGACAACCTGCCTGCAGAGAGAAGCTACCTGCTCCAGGATCTCCTCTCTGTGGAAGGCTGAACACTTGTCAGGCCACCCTGCCTGCAGAAAGGAGCTACACACTGAAGGTCTCCCCTGAGATGTTCTGTCACTCAAGAAAGCTCCTCTTTGCCTTGCTCATCCTCCACTTTTTCACATACTTCATTCTTCCTGGAGACAGGACAAGAACTTGGGACCAACTGAATGGCAGGGCTAAAAAAGCTGTCACAAAAACAGGCTTGAAACACATCCCTTGCTTGACACATTGCAGCAAGACGGAGAAAAGAGCTGTGGCCCTTTGGGGAGCCCAGACCTAGGAGATCCCTGAGCCAGGTCTATGACACCCTCTCTGGGGCTGTGCGGTTCCTGGCATCTCCAAGCTTCTAGGTGCCACTATGTTCCCTGGTGCCAGCTGTGGAAGTTGCTTGTGGTACACCTTGGTTCAGCCCTTATCCATCCTGGCACCTCGAGCTGCCCGCCCCACTGAAGCTGACCTGCTTGGCTGTGCATAGTGGCCAGACCCTGTGCTCACTCGCTCACACATCCCTCACCACTCTGCTCCTGGCTCGCCCTTGGCAGCCAGGCCAACAGCACAAGACAAGCACAGCCTGCCAGGCTGAATGGGCAGAACAAGCCCACCTGGCCCAAGTAAAAACTCAGGCAAAGGCCCCACTAGTCACAGAGGTTTACAGCTGGCAAAGTGATACCCCAAGGATTGCATAACAATTACCCTAGACCTGAGAATGCATTTGCTTTTCATGTTGATGGGTTTATTATTTTGTTATTGTAATTTTCTTTTTTGTCCCCCAGGTTGGAGTGCAGTGGTGCAATCTCAGCTCACTGTAACCTCTGCCTCTCGGGTTCAAGTGATTCTCCTGCCTCAGCCTCCTGAGTAGGTGGGATTACAGGCACATGCCACCACGCCCAGCTACTTTTGGATTTTTGGTAGAGAGGGGTTTCACCATGTTGGCCAGGATGATCTCGATCTCTTCACCTCGTGATCCACCCATCTCGACCTCCCACAGTGCCAGGATTACAAGTGTGAGCCACCGCACCTGGCCTGTTTCTGTGACTTTTATGTGAAATGTAGGTATACTATGTAGTATAAAAGTTAATTGACACTTACAGAAAATATTTTTTTTTTTTTTTGAGACAGAGTCTCACCGTGTCACCCAGGCTAGAGTGCAATGGCGTAGTCTCAGCTCACTGTAAACTCTGCCTCCCAGGTTCAAGCGAGTCTCCTGCCTCAGCCGCCTGAGTATCTGTGACTACATGCACATGCCACCACACTCAGCTAATTTTTGTATTTTTAGTAGAAACAGGGTTTCACTATGTTGGCCAGGCTGGTCTTGAACTCCTGATCTCATGATCTGCCCGCCTCAGCCTCCCAAGTGCTGGGATTACAGGTGTGAGCCACCACGCCCAGCCAGAAAATATTATTTCTTATATTTTAAAAGCTTATTCTTACTTTATACTTTATTCATTTAGGAAAGAGACAAGTTTCCAAAAAAAAAGTTTTATCCTTACAGGATGCTAACAATTAAATCAATCTAAATTTCTGAATATTAAGCAACCTTTTTTTAACTTTCATTTTAAGTTCAAAGGTACATGTGCAGGTTTCTTATATAGGTAAACTTGTGTCATGAGGTTTGTTGTACAGATTAACAGCTGGGTGACAAAATAAGCAACTTTTGAAAAAATGATTTGGATGGAAATACTTATCAGATACATTGCATTCTTTTTCATATTCCCAGAGACAATATGCTGAACTCAATTTAACCTTGTGTGGACAATTCAGAGTGATCAGAATGTATTTCAAAACCTATTGAGAGTTACGGTGTTGCTGGCCCCATTAGGTCCTGGACCATGGGGCATTTATGTTCATTCAGTAGCTCTTTGCCATTCGTCCACGTCTTTCCATGCTATCAAATGGCTTCTCACTTGTAATAATAGTACTGCTTCTAGGTGCCCCCTCTATCTGGTAACTTCTAATTTCCTGTGATGTGGAAATGCCAAGTTGGTCATTCTATGTAGAAAGCAGTAATGGATATGCTACCTTGGTGTAAATGCTCCCAACAATTAAGCGAGCTTTAATGGATAAAGTTTATGACTTCTATGCTTAATAACCATTATACTCAGGTGAACTGCTTCTAAGTATTAAAGGAGACTAAAAACGAAAACACCTTTTTTTCCTGATGATCTATGATAAGTCAACCAATATTAGCCTGGCTGAGAGAGGAGTTCATGGATCTGGACTTTGCGGAAAAGATGTGAACTCTTGAAAATTATAGGTAAAATTGTGTTGGCTTGAGAATTTTTCTGAGGAAAAAGGCCAACAGCTTTCATTAGAATTTCAATTACTTAAATATATGTAAATACATACACATATATACATATATAGAACCATTTCTCTAATTCCATGGTTGTCAACTATGACTACAAATTAAAATGACCATTTTTCCTTTAGTCCCACCTCCTCCGGAGGCTAAGGTGGGAGGACTGCTTGAGCCCAGGAGCTTGAGACTACAGTGAACTGTAATCACAACACTGCACTCTAGCCTGGGCAACAGAGCGAGACCCCATCTATAAAAATAAAACATAAAATAAAATGCAAGCTTTTAAAAAATATCCATGCCCATTTCTCAGTGAAAACCAATTAAATTAGACTCTGAGGAAAGGTTCTTAATGGCAATTTTTGTTTTAAGTTCTCCAGGTGATTCCAATGTAAACCTAAGGTTGAGAACCAATCACTATTGTAAATTACAGATTTCAATAATGGATCATGAGTTAAATTCCCTGATTTTGCAAGATTAAAGTCTTTTGCAAGACCATTAAAAGTCTCAAAACAAATAATGGATAAAGTAAAAAGCCCTGTTCATTTGGCTTACATTTGAATTTACTTTCTGTCTTTCAAGCTTTCAACTAAAACCTCAAAACATCTAAGTTGCCCATCATGATTTTCCATGGTAATCACAGAAACTCTAAGGATGACTGTAAGAAACTGTGCTTGTATTAATCATCAGTAAAGAATCCCTCCAAGTCAAGGGCTCCTGATCCAGACAGTACCTCAGAATTATCTGCAAGACTTTTGCTTTGTTCTCAGACAAACCAATTAATCCCTCCCAAAACAGAGTAAATCTCTACGGATGTAAAAAACTAAACTAAAACACAAAAGCTCCCTCAGCTGATTCAGAACATCATCCAAGTTTAGGAACTATTTCCATGAATGACCATGATATGATTTCTGCATGTCAAAATTGTATTCATTCTTCAAGACCCATCTCAAATTTACCAGAGAACCTGACAGTACTTCAGAACCCACTATTCTAGGTAACAGGATACTCATCTATAGCAGTACATACCTGTGGATTAATTTGACATTTCGAATCTTTAGAAGAAACCGCATTCTTTGCACGTAGAAGACCGATATCATCAAAATCAGTACATTTGGGCAGAACTGCAAATCTCTCCTGTAGAGATTCTGTCTGGACTCTATTTTGAGGAGGGGCAGAATCGCAGCAGAATTGTTTCAATTTTTCCAGAGACTTTAAAACATTCCTCGTCCTCAGACATTTCTTTGGCTCTTAAGTAGCAAATAAGAAGAAAATAGAACAATAGTATTTTGGTCTCATTGTGTCAATTCATAACCAGCACAGAATTTTTTAAAGAGGTTGATTCCCACTAAAGCAACAAACCTAACTATAATGTGATTTAAAAAAGAAAGAAAGAAAGAAAGAAACATTGTGTTTCAGGTAAAGATGGCATATAAAACATAGATCTAATTTCAGTCATTCCTGAAACCTCATTAGTACAATAAAGTTTTCTCTTTTTCTTCTTTTTCCTTGTTTTTTTTAGACATAAGCCCGTAAGGACAGAGAAAAGAGGAGAGGTAACAATTGCAAATGAGATGTCTAAAGCTAGAAAGGAAAACAAATGAACAATAACGAATTGAGCACACCTGAAAGCTAAATCCTAAGTCAGTAATTAGGAAAACCAAGAACCAACTCTACTTCCAACACAAAATGCTCAAAAGAGACAGGATCTGGAAAAGGAATAAAGGGAGGTTCTAAAATAAAGAGGATTGGTTCAAAGTAATTTGTTCCCTAAACCCCAAACACACTCCAAGCTCAAAGACAACTGTCTGCCTCAGCAGCCAACTGGAGATTTCTTCCCTGGAAAGGCAAAACAAGCCCAGTTGGTGGAGTACTGTACCTAACCCAGAAGGATGATAGGAACATAGGCACGTTGTATGCTGAGATCCACAGCACGGCCTCTCCAGAACCCAGGCAGCCAGAGCACTTCCCTCCAGGCAGAAGCTGGGAAGACTATTGACTGGGAAATCTAACTATCTCAAGGAGAAAGACTTGACATCCACATCAGGAGTTCACCAAGAAAACCAAATCACCATACTCAGACACATCACATCACTTTGTCCATGATATGCTTTCTGCATAGGGGAATTATATTCATTCTTCAAGACCCATCTCAAATCTACCTTTTCCATAAAACCTTCTGCTAATTTTCCCAGCTTAAAATCATCTTTTCTTTCTCTGTGTTCCTATAAAATCACATCTCCCTGTGGCATTCATTACAGTCTGCCAATTGGCAGTTTTTCATAAGCAAGCAATCCATAAAAGAAAGGAAACTATCATTTTCTGGATCCCTACCATGTACTAGAACACATTACTTCACCGTTTACAGCAATACTATTAGGTTGATGCTACCAAATACAAAGGAACTGGGACTACCCACATTTACCCTCTCACCTTCCCTACTAAAGCAAAAACAACTCTGAGGGCAAGAGTTGTGTTTTATTCATTTCTAAAAGCTTAAATTTGTCCCTATTTATATTTAAACCTCTTCACAGGCTTTCATTATGTCTCCTGTAAATTTTCTAGCAACAAAAATGTAAATTTGACTCTTTTCCCAAATGCATATTCAACTTGTTTACTATTATTCTCTTTTTTGAAATGTATATTTTTATCACTCTTCAAAAGTATACTGTAAGCGTGTATCTTACACAAAGACTTCCCTCCTACAGACAAAAAAAAAAAAAAACTTTGCCTGGAATGGAGGTGGGGTGAAGATCTTGGAGTTGTATTTCTTGGGGAAAAAAAAGTATTGTGAAAGTTGATCATATGAATTGGGTCATTCTTATCATACTCAATTAAAATAGAGTAGAGAGACCAGGGGAAAAAGCATTGAGAGCACATATTATTGCTCCAAAAATGTAATTCTCTGCAAGCCTATCTGCTAAAACTGCCTATTGTAACCTGAAACCAATTTTACCCGACAGCTGCTAAAATAACGTGCTGTGACTCTAAGGCTAGTTTTACCTCTTGCGGTCATTCACCAATCAGTTTGCCAGTTCCCCAAAATTTTCCTAGTACCAATGAACCTTCTTTCAAAACAATACATTTTCTTTTTCTTTCTTTTTTTTTTTTGAGACAAAGTCTCACTCTGTCACCCAAGCTGGAGTGCATGCCATCAAGGTTCACTGCAATCTTGACGTACCAGGCTCAAGAGATCTTCCCACTTCAGCTTCCTGAGTAGCTAGGACTACAGGCAAGTACCACCATGCCCAAGTAATTTTAAAATTTTTTATATAGATGGGGTCTCCCTATGTTGGCCAGGCTGGTCTCAAACTCCTGAGTTCAAACAATCCTCCTGCTTTGGCCTCCCAAAATGTTGGAAATACAGGCGCACGCCACTGCTCCTGGCTCATTTCTCCTTTTTAATAAAACCTCCAATTTTTTCTTTATCCTTCAAACATACCAAAGACCACCTGGTATATGTCTATGTCCCAAACTGCAATTCCTGCAACCCAAATAAAATTTTTTTTTGTTTTTCTTTTGAGACAGAGTCTCACTCTGTCACCCAGCCTAGACCTCAGTGCAACCTCTGCCTCATAGGTTCAAGTGATTCTCCTGCCTCAGCCTCCTGAGTAGCTGGGATTACAGGCATGTGCCACCACACGTGGCTAATTTTTGTATTTTCAGTAGAGATGGGGTTTCACCATGTTGGCCAGACTGGTCTCGAACTCCTGAACTCAGGTGATCTGCCCACCTTGGCCTCCCAAAGTGCTGGGATTAAAGGCGTGAGCCACAGCATCTGACCCCTAATAAAATGTTTTAAATTTAGAGATTTCTCTCTGTATTTTATTTGACAGTATTTAAAACCAAAGTGTTAAAAACAGAGATGAAGTAATCAGGGACTCATATGGCTGGTAGATGCTACTGGTTGAATAATAAATACTTAATCACTCCCTAAAACTTACCACAGTTGTCAATGACAGTCTTGCATCATTTAATGATGGGCATATGTTATGAAGAATGTGTCATTAGGTGATTTCATCATCGTGTGCACATCAGAGAGTATGCTTACACAACCCTAGAGGGTATAGCCTCCTACACACCTAGGCTGTATGTATAATTTATTGTTCCCAGGCTATAAACCTGTATAGCATGTTACTATACTGAATACTAGGGACAACTGTAACATAATGGCAAGTATTTGTGTATCTAAACATATTTAAACATAGAAACAGTACAGTAAAAATACCTAGTATAATCTTACAAGATTCATGTTGTAGAGGTGGTCCCTCACTGACTGTTGTTAGACAGCATATGACTGTATTTATATTCTTCATGTTACTAATGTCTACTGTCTCTGTATCATGGAAATACAATATAATGGTTTGCTACTGCTGCTATGCATCTCCTTCCAACTCTAAAAAAGTCAAGCCTTAGGAATGTGACTAAAGTAGCCCTAGAATAAGAGCTACTATAGACCTTCTCTACTGAAGTTTAAAAACAATCCTTAAAAAGATAAAATGATTCAAAGGAATTTAACTGCTTGCCAGAACAGAGTCCAACACTCCAAAGAAATACAAACTCCAGCAGGAGACAACACAGAATTCAACATATCCATGATCCAACTAATTAGTTACTAGACATGCAAAAGCAGGAAAAATCTGTCCAGGAATGCAGACCCAGAAATGACAGAGATGATGCAATCAATTAGCATATAAGAACAAGAAAATACAATTTATAAATATGCTTCACATAATCGAGAATGTAAAGGAAAACATGAGCAAAACGAGGAGCAAAAGGATTTCTTTTTAATAGCCTTACTGAGATATAATTCATATAGAGAACTGGAAGATATTTTAAAAGAAGAAAATAGAACTTATAGAGATGAAATATGCAATATGGGAAATAAACATTTTATTGAATGAGATTTACAGCAGATTAGACATAGCAGAAGAAAAGACCACTGAACTTGAAAACAGAGCAGTAGAATCTATCCAAAATTAAGTACCAAGAGAAATAAGCCTGGAAAACAAATGAAAAGGCCCTCAATGACTTAAGAGGTAAAATCAAGTAATTAACATCCCTGTAATAAACTATCAGAAGGAAACACAAGGGAAAGACAGAAAAAATATGAGACAATAACAACCAAAAAAGTTTCCCACATTTAATGAGACCTACAAACCCATAGACTCAAGAAGCTTTAAATGAGCTCTAAACAGGATAAAAATAAATGAAGAAATAAAAAAAAAAGTAAAAACCAGACAAAAACGGCTGGGTGCAGTGGCTCACACCTGTAATCCCAGCATTTTGGGAGGCTGAGGCAGGCAGGTCATGAGGTCAGGCGTTCAAGACCAGCCTGGTCAACATGGTAAAACCCCGTCTCTACTAAAAATACAAAAATTACCCAGGCATGGTGGCGAGTACCTGTAATCCCAGCTACTCTGGAGGCGGAGGCAGGAGAACTGCTTAAACCTAGCGGGGCAGAGGTTGCAGTGAGCTGAGATTGCGCCACTGCACTACAGCCTAGGTGACAGAGCAAGACTCCATGTCAAAAAAAAAACAGACAAAGTCCATCAAAATCAAGTATGTGTTCCTGCAGATTATATGGGGCAAGAAAAAAATCAAACGTGAAAACCAGTGATTAAAAGAAAAATCTTGGCCGGGCGCGGTAGCTCATGTCTATAATCCCAGCACTTTGGGAGGCCGAGGCGGGTGGATCACGAGCTCAAGCAATTGAGACCATCATGGTCAACATGGTGAAACCCCATCTCTATTAAAAATACAAAAATTAGCTGGGCATGGTGACACACGCCTGTAGTCCCAGCTACTCAGGAGGCTGAGGCAGGAGAATTGCTTGAACCCAAGAGGCGGAGGTTGCAGTGAGCCAAGATCACGTCATTGCACTCCAGCCTGGGTAACAAGAGCAAAACTCCATCTCAAAACAAAAAAAAAGAAAAAGAAAAAGAAAAATCTTAAAAGCAACCAGAGAAAAAGACATATTAGGGAAATCAACCCTCTATAATTAAAACTAAAAAACCTTGAAGTCATATATGCTAAAGGCTAAGAATCTCTGAAAAAATACAATGACTCTTCTAAATAGGACTTTTCTAATATACAGCTACGTTGTTTACTATGACTTCCTTTGTGCTAAAAATATATTTTTGAATCTTTTTCAATGTGATATGATTTAACTGTGCCCTGACCCGAATCTCAACTTGAATTTTATCTCCCAGAATTCCTATGTGTTGTGGGAGGAACACAATGGTAGGTAACTGAATCATGGGACCCGGTCTTTCCCATGCTATTCCCATGATAGTGAATAAGTCTCAGGAGATTTGATGGGTTTATCAGGGGTTTCTGCTTTTGCTTCTTCCTCATTTTCTCTTGCCACCGCCACATGTAAGAAGTACCTTTCAACAAACTTGCACGTTCTGCAAATGTATCCCAGAACATAAAGCAAAATTGAAAAAACAAAAAACAAAGAAGTGCCTTTTGCCTCCTGCCATGATTGTGAGGCCTCCCAGACATGTGAAACTGTAAGTCCAATTAAACCTCTTTTTCTTCTCAGTCTGTGGTATGTCTTTATCAGCAGCGTGAAAACGGACTAATACACAATGCATATTTTACTTTGCTTATTATTATTCCCTTGGTTTTCAAAATATGTACTTAGCTGGCTTTTCAAATGTATCTAAGTTTGCTTGTGCATATAAAAGTTTCCTTTCCCTGTGGATCCCAGGTATAAAAAAGAACTTGTTAATTGCAGAGTTAAGAACTGAGGTGGATATATAAAATAGAACACTACCCAGAAATAAAAAGGAATGAATGCATTATAGAGTAGGCAAAATGACAGAGACAGAAAGCTGAACAGCAGGTGCCATGGGTTTGGGGAAGAGAGTTACAGGGAGTTAGTGTTTCATGGGCAGAATGACAGGATTCCAAGATTAAATGAGTTCTGGAGATGGATAGTGGTGATGGTTGCATAAAAATATAAATGTACTAAATAGCCCTGAGCTATATACTTAAAAAATGTCTAGGATGATACATTTTATATTATGTATATTTAACCAAAATAAAGAATTTTTTTTAGAAAAGGGAATGAAGTACTGATACATGCTACAACATGGATGAGCCTTGAAAACTTACAGTAAGTGAAAGAAATCAGACACCAAAGGGCACATATTATATGATTCCATTTATGTGAAATGTTTGGAATAAGTAAATCTACAAAGAAAGTAGATTAGTGGTTACCTAGGACTGGGGAGCGCTGGGGGAGAACAGGCGGTGGCTGTTAATGGGCATAGGGTTTCTTTAGGAGTGATGAAAATGTTCTAAGATTGACTTTGATGATGGTTGCACAACCAACATACTGGTTGAGAACTGTATTGTATGACTTGTATGAGAAACTGTATCTTTTTTTTTTTTTAGACAGAGTCTCATTCTGTCATCAAGCTTGGAGTGCAGTGGCACAATCTCGGCTCACTGCAAGCTCTACCTCCCGGGCTCAAGCGATTCTCCTGCCTCAGCCTCCCAAGTAACTGGGATTACAGGTACCAGACACCATGCCCAGCTAGTTTTTTGTATTTTTAGTAGAGACAGGGTTTCACCAAGCTGGTCAGGATGGTCTCATCCTGATCTCAGGTGATCCGCCTGCCTCAGCCTCCCAAAGTGCTGGGATTACAGGAGTGAGCCACCATGCCTGGGGCCCAAGAACTGTGTCTTAATAATTCTGTTATTTAAAACAACAACAACAACAACAACAACTTGCCAGGTATGAGGGCTCAGGCATGCAGTCCCAGCTACTGAGGGGCTGAGGCAGGAGGATGGCTTGGGACCAGAATTCAAGACTAGCCGGGTCAACACAGCAAAATCCTGTCTCTAAAATATATATACACATTTTTTTTAATTAGCCAGTCATAGTGGCATGCACTTGTGGTCCTTGCAACTTAGGAAGCTAAGGCAGAAGGATGGCTTGAGCCCAGGAGTTTGGGGCTGCATGAGCTATGATCCTGCCACTACGTTCCAGCCTGGATGACAGAGGAATACGTGTCTCTAAAATAAAATAAACTGAGGTGGAACAGTCACCCAGCTTCTGACTAGTTGATGATTCTCTCCCTTCTTCATTAGTGACATTTTTAACAAGTGGCAAAGGTCCTATTTTAAAATATGCCAAGTGTGTTGTCTTATTTCAACAACGTTCTATCTCAGCTGTCCTATGTGGTCTTGGTTAAGTTACTTAACTGTGATAATCTTCAATTCTCTTCATCGATCACCTACTTCTTCCTCTATAAAAAAGGACAACAGGACGAGCGTGGTGGCTCCCAACTGTAATCCCAGCACTTTGGGAGGCCAAGGTGGGCGGATCACTTGGAGTGATCGAGAGGCCAGGAGTTTGAGACCAGCCCACCCAACATGGGAAAATCCTGTCTCTACCAAAACTATAAACATTAGCCAGATGTGGTGGTATAGACCTGTAATCCCAGCTACTCAGGAGGCTGAGGCAGGAGAATCACTTGAACCCAAGAGGTAGAGTTTACAGTGAGGTGAGACTACGCCAGTTCACTTCAGCCTGGGCAACAGAGTAAGACCTTGTCTCAAAAAATGAAAAAGAGGATAACAAACATTCTTAGGAAGAAGAAATGAGCTACAAAAAGTATCCAGAATAACAGCAGGTTTTTAAAAAATCATAGGTATTCATTGTTTGTAGACCTCAAAAATGGGTCTCTGCAAAGTAATGAAGCAATGAAAGGTAGGCAGCCCCAGAAATGTAACATTAACACATGGCAAACTCTCTGAAGTCACGCCTCCTTACATGCCTCCTCCAGAAAGGAAAAGTTTTAGATTTACTTTTTTCCTTAGCCATACATCTCCATTCCTGTAGTTATTTCATACTAAAGCTTTCATGTTGACCATGAATCCAAATTTTACCTTTTATGGAAGGATTAATATTTTACATACATCTCCATTGGACAGATACTTCTACTGAATTGGGACATTTTTTTCCTTCTTTCTCATTCTCTTTACCCAATTTCCTTGGGAATAATAAATAAAGATGGATTTCCTGTCTTCCCTTATCACAAATTCTCTGATATGAAAAACTAGAGAAAAATATGCTCAACTGTTTATATGTAACACCACCTCTAGAAATCCAGGAACTCAGGAACTCAGGCATGCTTTTTTTTGTTTGTTTTTTGTTTTGTTTTGTTTTTTTTGACACAGAATCTCACGCTGTTGCCCAGGCTAGAATGCCGTGGCACAATCTAGGCTTACTGCAACCTCTGCTTCCCAGGTTCAAGTGATTCTCCTGCCTCAGCCTCCCGAGTAGCTGGAATTATAGGCAACCACCACCATGCCCAGCTAATTTTTGTAGAGACAGGATTTCACCATGTTAGTCAAGCTGGTCTTGAACTACTGATCTCAGGTGATCCACCTGCCTTGGCCTCTCAAAGTGCTGAGACTGCAGGCATGAGCCAAAGCACCTAGCCTAGGCATGCTGTTTTTATTCAATGCCTTTTACAGACACAAAGAGCAGCTCCAAGCAAAAAAAAAAAAAAAAAAAAAAAAAAAAAAAAAAAAGGTGCGGGGGGGGGGGGGCGGAAGTAAAAAGGTCCGCTAATTTAAATTGTTCACAAATGGGATAT
>CAUYQU010085607.1:0-28115 GCA_963574635.1 Cheracebus regulus
CCCTGTCTAAAAATAGCCCAAGTAATTCCCACCAATAACAGGCCAAGTCCTAGGTCAAGGCTTGTAACTTACCCAATAGCAGTCTTGCTCTCCCACAACCAATCGAGCTGTTTCACTCCCTATAAAACTCCCTGTCTGAGAGGAGTCTGTGCGACTTCTCCAGCCCCTCCTGTCTGGACTGCAGAACCTCACCCGGGAGCCTGAATAAATTCCCTTGCATTGAATTATTTTGGTGCTGGCCTCAGTTTCTTCGTTTTATCCTCGGAAACAAACCTTACACCAGCTACTTAGGAGGCTGAGACAGAAAAGTCACTTGAACCCTGGAGGTGGAGGTTGCAGTGAGCTGAGATCATGCCACTGCCCTCCAGCCTGGGTGACAAGAGTGAAACTCCATCTCAAAAAGAAAAAGATGTATCTCTCATGGATAATGGGGGACTATTGTGTTTGTAAAGGTATTACTGTTCACACAGAATCATGTCATCTGTAAAATGAGAATTTTATTCTTTCCTATTTTTGCCGTTTTATTTATTTTCTTGCCTTAATGCTCTGGATAGAATCTCTAGGACACACTGAAAAGCAGTGATGATAGTAAGTTTTTATTGTCTGTAACCCTGCCATCAAAGAGAATGCTTTCAGTATTTTATCATTAAGTGTAATGCCTGTTGTAAAATTTATGCAGATACCACTCATCAAATTAAAGCAGGTTTCCTATAGAGAACAGGCTAAAAGGGTTTCTCATTGTTATTTTTTAATCATTAGTGTGTGCTGAACTTTATCACATGCTATTCTTCCTCATATATTAAGATGACTGCTTTTCTCCTTTTTTCTAATTAGTAAGGTGAATTACATTGAATAATTTTTGAATGATAAAACAACATTGAATTCTTGGGACAAACTCAACTTGGTCAAGATGTACCATCTTTTTATATAGATTTTTAAACATATTCACTATTATTTAGTTTAGAATTTCTACCATGTTCATGAAAGAAATTGGCTTATAATTTTCCCTTCTTGTAATATGCTGGTCACCTTTGTGAATTAAGGTTATATGAATTGCAAATATTCTCTACATGTCTATTTCTTTAAGAATTTGTGTAAGATTTGGGTTATTTCCTCCTTAAATGATTGGAAGAGTTCACCAATCAAGTCATCTGGGTTTACAGTGTTCCTGGTGGGAAGGTTTTATTTTTTATTTTTGTTTTTTATTTTTGAGACAGAGTCTTACTTTGTTGCCCAGGCTGGAGTACAGTGGCACAATCATAGCTCACTACAGCCTCAATCTCTTGGACTTAGGCAATGTTCCCACCTCAGCCTTGCAATTAGCTGGGACTACAGGTGCATGCCATCACATCTGACTAACTTTTTTGATTTTTAGTAGAGATGAGGTCTCACTATGTTGCCTAGGCTGATCTTGAACTCCTGAGCTCAAGCAATCCTCCCACCTTGACTTCCCAGAGTGCTGGTATTATAGGTGTGAGCCACTGTACCCAGCCCTTATGGGAAAGTTTTAAAGAAAGGGTTCAATTTCTTTTTTTTTTTTTTTTTGAGACAGAGTTTCACTCTTATTACCCAGGCTGGAGTGCAATGGCGCGATCTCGGCTCACCATAACCTCTGCCTCCTGGGTTCAAGCAGTTCTCCTGCCTCAGCCTCCCGAGTAGCTGGGACTACAGACGTGCGCCACCATGCCCAGCTGATTTTTGTATTTTTAGTAGAGACAGGGTTTCACCATGTTGACCAGGATGGTCTCCATCTCTTGACCTCGTTATCCACCCGCCTCGGCCTCCCAAAGTGCTGGGATTATAGGTGTGAGCCACTGTGCCTGGCCAGGGTTCAATTTCTTTAATAGAGTTAGGCTTATTCCAATTTTGTTTTGGTAATTGTTTAAGGAATTTTGCATTTTGTCTTTATTATCACATTTAGTGTCATAAAGTTGTTAATAATATTCTTAGAATATATTTGTTATTTTAATATCCAGAGCAGTGATTCTCAAATTGTTTTGGTCTGAGAAGCCTTTAATATTTTTTAAAATTATTGAGAACCCCAGTGAACTTTTGTTTATATGGGGATTAATATTTATCTTAATAGAAATTAAAATTAAAAAAATTTTTAATGTATTAATCCCTTTAAAAATAATAGCAGCCATAAGCAGTGGCTCATGCCTATAATCCCAGCACTCTGAGAGGCCCAGGTGGGCAGATGGCTTGAGCCCAGGAATTTGAGACCAACCTGGGCAACATGGCAAAACCCTGTCACTACAAACTATACAAAAATTAGCCAGGCATAGTGGCACATTCCTATAGTCCCACCTACTTGTGAGACTGAGATGGAAGGATGGCTTGAGCCTGGGTGGCAGAGGTTATAGTGAGCTGAGATTGTACCACTGCACTTAAGCCTGGGTGACCTTGTCTCAAAAATAATAACAATAAAGCCCTATATAAGATGGAGTGATGTCAGCAGGATGGCCAAACTGAGTTATCTAAAGCCCATCTTCTCCACAAAAAGGGACCAAAACAATGAATAAACAACTGTATTTCAACTAAAATGACCAAAGTACTCTGGAGAGCACCAGGGGAGCAGCAAAATCCCTGTGGAGGACAAAAGCCCAGAGCAGCACCACAGAGAGGGGAGCAAGGCATTCTGCTTCTGCCACACTGTCTCCCCCACCAGGATCAGCCTGGAGCCAGGGAAGACTTCTTAAGAAGAAAAAGTAAGCTGGAGATCACCAGTGATCCCCACTGCTACCACAAATGCAAGAAATTCTTGCTACAGGAGAGTCCCCCAGTCCTCACTGAATCCAGTTTGAAGAGTAGTCAGGAGTTCATGAAGTTAAAATCTCCCAGAGTAGGAGCTCACTTTGAGCACTCCCTTCCCCCAACCCTCACAACCTAAGCTGCTGCTACTCAGTGCCATATTGAAACTGGACCTACTACTGGAGTGTGCCCTTCCCTGTGGTCCAGTAGCCATTGACTTTCTCCATACCTATAGCCCTGCCATCATTCCACCATGATCCCACAGGTGCCTGTAAGCACTACGATCCTAGGTGCCTGAAGCCTAGGCCAGATGGAACAACTGAGACCTCTACACTTGAACCCATGTGGCACACTATCCTCCCAACCCCAGGAATAGCCAAACCTGCACAGGGGGAAACTGCATAACTGCTGGCCAGTCCCTTCAAAGGTACACAACTTCACTGCACAGCCAGATGGCCAGCTGAACCCATGCATACCCACGCCCAGCCCAACAACCAATCCTACAGTGGTTCCACCCCTCAGACCACTGCAGAACCACCCAACCCTGCTGTGGCCACACACCACTGTGCCCAACAGTCAGTCTAGCAACAGCCTTGCCCCCAAAACAGATCGCTGCAGGGTTGTGTGGCCCTGCTATACCCATGCTTGGCCTAATAATTGGTCAAGCAGCAGCCCTGTCCCCCTGGATTTCTCAGGAAAAATCTTGTAGGCCAGGAGAGAATAAGATGATATATTCAGAGTTTTGGGGGGGGAAAAAAAACAAATGTGTCAGCCAAGAATACTGTATCCAGCAGAACTATCATTCACCAATGAAGGAAAAATAAAGACCTTCCCAGAGAAGCAAAAGCTGAGAAAATACATTGCCACTAGACCAGCCTTACAAGAAACACTAAGAGAGTGGCATAACTGGAAATAAAAAGATTATAATTACTCTCATGAAAAGATGTGAAAATATGAAACTCACCAGTAGAGGTAAATTCATAAATCAAATTCAGACTAGCGTGATGTAATGATGCTATGTAAGTATCTCAGTCCTCTAGTACAAAGGTTTAAAGTCAAATGGTCAAAACTCATGACAGTTATAAATAGTAGCTAAGAAACACAGTAAGAGTAAATTACAGCATCAAAAGAGAGAAGTCTAGAGTATTTTAATGCAACCAAAGTTAAGTTGCTATCAGCTTAAAACATTCTATTATAAGACTCATAATGTTAGCCCCATGGTAGTCATAAAGAAAGAAATTACCGCAGAGACACAAACAGGAAAGAGAAAGGAAACAAAGCTCAGCACCATAGAAAACCACCAAACCACAGAAGTAAATAAAAGAGGAAGAAACGAAGAAAGGACCTATAAAACCACCAGAGAAAAATTAACAAAATGGTAAGAGTAAGACCTTCTCTATCAATAATAACCTTCAATATAAATGGATTAAATTACTCAATTAAAAAATACAGAGTTGCTGAATGGATTAAAGAAGATCCAATTATATACTGCTTACAACAGACTCACCTAACCGTTAAAGACAAACACAGACAAAAAGTCAAGAGAGGGAAAAAGATATTCCATACAAATGGAAACTAAGTGAGCAGGAGTAACCATGTCAGATAAAAAAGACTTTAAGTCAAAAACTGTGAAAGAAGACAAAAAATGTCATTATACAGCGATAAAGCCTTCAATTAAATAAGAGGATATAGAAACTATGAATACATACATGTATCTAACAACAGAGAACCCAGATATATAAAGTATATATTATTAGAGGTAAAGGGAGAGATAGACTGCAATATAGTAACAGTAGGGGACTTCAATGCTCCACTTTTAACTATGGAAAGATTATCTAGATCAAACTTGTCTAACCTCACTGAGGTGCAACGATGAACCTCAAGGAATGCATGAGGCCCGTGGGCCACATGCACCCAAGATGGTTTTGAATGTTACCCAACACAAATTCACAAACATTCTTAAAACATTATGAGACATTTTTGAGATTTTTTTTTTAATCTCATCAGCTATTGTTAATGTATTTTATGTGTGGCCCAATACAATTCTTCCAGTGTGGCCCAGGGAAGCCAAAAGATTGGACACCCCTAATCCAGACCAAAAAAAAAAAAAAAAGAACAAAGAAACATCACACATAAACTGTATCACAGACTAAATGAAAATCTAACAGACATTTACAGAATATTCCACCCAACAGCTGCAGAATACACATACTTCTCAACTACAAATGGAACATTCTCCAGGAGAAATAACATTAGGCTACAAAACCAGTCTCAACAAATCTAAGATAGATCACATCAAGTCTATTTTTCTGACCACAATAGTATAAAACTAGAAGTCAACAAGAAAAACTTTGAAAACTTTACAAACACATGGAAATTAAGCAAAATGCTCCCAAACAAGCAAATGTCAATGAAGAAATATAAATATATATTTAAAATCTCCTTGAGACAAACAAGAATGGAAAGACATCATACCAAAACCTGAGACACAGTAAATGTAATTTTACAAGGGAAGACTACAGCAATAAATGCCTACATCAAAAAAGGAGAAAGATACTGCTTCACTCCTTCAAAAAAAAAAAAAAGAAGAAAGATTTCTAGTAAACCACCCAAAGATGCACTTCAAGGAACTAGAAAAACAGAACGAAACTAAATCCAATATTGGTAGCAAGAAGGAAATATTAAAGCTCAAAGCAGAAATAAAATAAAGACTATAAAAACAATTCAAGAGGTCAACAAAATGAGCTGGGTTTTTTGAAAAGACAAACAAAACTGACAAATCTTTAGCTATACTAAGAAAAAAAAGAAGTCTCAAATAAAATCATACATGAAAAAGGAGACATTACAACTGATACCACAGAAATACAAAAGATCATAAGAGACTTATGAACAACTATAAATCAACAAACTTGATAACATAGAAAAATAAATTCCTGGACACATATAACCTACCAAGATTAAATTATGAGGAAAAAGAAAATCTGAACAGATTAATGAGAAAACTGAATCAGTAATAAAAAGTCTTTGGCCAAGCATAGTGGCTGGCCCCTGTAATCTCAGCAATTTGGGAAGCTAAGGTGGGAGGATCACTTGAGCCCAGGAGTTTGAAACCAGCCTAGGTAACATAGGGAAGTCTCAGCTCTACAAAATACAGAAAAATTAGCCAGGCATGGTGGCACATGCCAGTGGTCCTAGCTACTTGGGAGGCTGAAGTAGGAGGGAGGATAGCTTGACTCTGGGAGATCAAGGGTACAGTGAGCTGTGGTCATGCCACTGCACTCCAGTATAGGTGACAGAGTGAGATCATCCCCCCCCCGCCCACAACCAAGATGAAGTTGTGCTCTGTTGCACAGGCTGGAGCGCAATGGCGTGATCTCAAGTCACTGCAACCTCCATCTCCTGGATTCAAGCAATTCTCCTGTCGCAGCCTCCCGAGTAGCTGGGATTACAGACACACACTACCACATCCAGCTAATTTTTGTATTTTTAGTAGAGTTGGGGTTTCACCATGTTGGCCAGGCTGGTCTTCAACTCCTGATGCCGTGATCCACCCACCTCAGCCTCCCAAAGTGCTGGGATTACAGGCGTGAGCCACCATGCCTGGCCTGACAGAGTGAGATATTATCTCAAAAAAAAAAAAAAAAAGTCTTCCATCAAAGAAAAGCCCAGGACCTGATGGCTTCACTATTAATTCTACCAAACATTTAAAGAAGAACTAATACCAACTCTCCTCAATACAAATTCTTCCTCTCCTGAAGAGGAGGGAATACTTCCAAACTCATTTTATGAGGTCAGTATTACCCTGATTCCAAGATCAGGCAAGGACATAACGAAAAAAAATGACAGTGCAATATCCCTGATGCATATAAATGGAAAAATTCTCAATAAGATTATCTAGTAAACTGAACACAACAATACATTACAAAGTATATTAACTATGATCAAGTGGGATTCATCTCAGGGATGCAAGGATGGTTTAACACATGCAAATCAATAAATGTGATACACCACATTAACAGAAAGACAAAAACTATATGATCATTTCATTAGACCTAGAAAAAGCATGTGACAAAATTCAACATTCCTTTGTAATAAAAGCTCTAAAAAAAATTAGGTATGTACCTCAATAGAATAAATGCCATATATAAAAAATCCACAGCTCACAGCATACTAAATGGGGAAAAGCTGATAGCTTTTCCTCTCATATCAGGAACAAAACACAATATCCACTTTCACCACTTCTATTCAACATAGTACTGAAAGTCCTGGCCAGAGCAATTAGGCAAGAGAAAGAAATAAAAGCCATCCAAATTAAAAAAGAGGAAGTCAAATAGTCCCTGTTTGCAGACAATATGATCTTTTTGGTTGACCCTTGAACAACATGGATTTGAACTGTATGAGTCCATTTAGACATGGACTTTAAAAATAAATATATTGGAAAAATTTTTGGAGATTTCTGACAATTTGAAAAACTCACAAACCGTATAGCCTAGAAATACTGAAAAAATTAAGAAAAAGTTTGGTATGTCATGAATGCAAAAAATATATGTAGCTACTAGTCTATTTTTATCATTTACTACCATAAAATATACATAAATCTATTATAAAAGGTTAAATTTTATCAAAGCTTATACACACTTACAGACTGTACACATTGCCATTTGCAGTCAAGATAAATGTAAGCATAAAGATGCAGTATTAAATCATATCAGCATAAAATTATCTGTAGTATACACTATATTATTATAACTTTGTAGCTATCTCCTGTTACTTTAAAGGTGAGCTCAAATGTTGTTGAGTATCTCCTTATACACTGTGATACTAATCATCTCCACATGAGCAGTAGTGTCTCCAACAAATTGCATATCACAGTAAAAAGTGATCTCTTGTGGTCCTTGTGAGGGACTGTGTTAAAGAAACTTCTCTTCCTGGGTCTGTGAGGGGTGTGGTTTCAAAGGTAGAAATTTCCCAGCTCAATGCCTCCATCCGGGTACCAGAGGGGTTTCAAATGTAAAGTTCTTTGTATGGGTTTCCCATGCGTGGGCCAGGTAGGGAAAGCTAGGTTGGGCTCCGTTGTGACAAAAATCCCGCGGAAAGCTCTGGGAGAAGGGGGCTCTGTAACTCAGGGCTGTGTACCAAGTAGCCAGTCTGGTATCAGAGTCAAATATGAATCAATCCAGAGGAAGTTTGAAATAACTCCTCTCATTGGAAGAGAACATGAATGGGGAGGGAATAACTCGAGGGTTAAAACTTCAGCTGCTCTTTACCTGAATGGATAGCGCTCTCTGGACTCCCCTCCCACAACAACATGGGAGCTCTCTCTCTCTCTCTGTCTGTCTAATAAATCACTCTTCTGCAAAACTCTTTGGGTCCACAATATTTATTCGAACATTCGAACAGCATACTCACCATGCCTCCAGGGTCCCTTTCCCCATTCTTGCAGGTTAGAGAGGCCAAGAACCTCTTTGGAATTGGCAGCTGGGCACACTCCCCTAGTTACATCTATTGACAAGCCAGCCAGGAGATGTTGGACTTCAGAGCGGTGAGTGATATTGAACCCCTTTAGCTTGCTAACCTGTCCTTTCCCTTGTTTTATATTTGTTAAGGAGGTAAAAACCGGGCACCTGTCGACCATCTAAGTGCAACTAGCATGGCTGCTGGATTAAAGACGTGGGTGTCAGGCTTTCTGGGAACAGACTCTCTCACCCTGGCTCTTTGGAACTGGGAGCATTGGGTCAGCCCCAAACCAGCTTCCCTTTCTTACTGTTCTTTCTCTGGGCCAAGCCAAGGGTTGGTAGGAAGAAAGAGCCACGGTCCCAAACTCCCAGTTCAGTCCGGTTGAGACTGTGGCCCTTAGACCTCTTAAGAAAAAGCCGTCTATGCAAGCCAAGCCCAGTCTTTCAGACCCCAACCTCCTGGGTCCAGATATCCATGAAGCAAACTTCTTCCTGGCTCTTTCCTCGAAGATATTTCCTACACATGAGGCTATTACCCTTTTTGCTAGGACTTTGAGTCCTCAGGCTTATGCCTATGGGGACCTCTTACAGTATAAATACACAAGGCTAGTTCCCTTAGTCCACTGTGCAAGGTTATGTTCTCACAGAGCCAGAGTCTATCAGTGGATATTGGAGGCTATAGGACATTTTGTTTTTTGTCACTGGTAATTTCCCAATCCAACTGAGTGGTGCCAGAATCCAATGACGTACAATTTGTCTTCCTAGGATTGACTCTCCATACAGCAGAACTTCTCCATCTAGAATACCATAGTCAGACCTGGTCTGAGGCTCAAATAGTTAATTACAGGCCCCAAAACCCTAGGGCATATTCCTAGAATGGAAAGTGGGGCAGGGGAGAAGGCCCGGATCCCAAGGGCATTGTTCCAGCCTCGGCCATGTGGCCAGCCATTACCTTCTTTAAGATTGTTTTACTTAGAGGCCCTTCTCAAGGAGTTTATTCTCCTGGGGCAGTTTTATGGTCAGGCCTATGTTAATTGAACTCTTGCTAGGGAATATTGGCATCCATCACCCAAGACTCACTGGCCTAGTTCTTCAAGGACATACTGGTACAAGGCCACTAAGGCCGGCAGTCCCCATGTCCTTATGGTGATCAAAGAGGACATTAGACAGTGAGGGTGTAACCATGATGCCCGTAAGCATGATTAAACCTGGCACATGGTAGGGCCCAGAAGATGATCACGCATCTAGGGCACAAGGAAACTGCAAGGTGCTATAATTGGGGGACACCCCAGGGCTAGCAGTTACAAGGAATAACCAGGGATGCAGGGATCCCTGTGTCCAATTTCAGATGGGTGCTGTTCTTTCCAAGGCAAAATCAACCTTAAAGCGTATCCTGGATAACTGGGACCAATTTGACCCACAATCTTTGAAGAAGTGGCTCATTTTTTTTCTGCCAAACAGCATGGCAACATTACCCTCTGCTGAGTGGAGAAACCTAGCGTCCTAAGGGAAGTATAAATTTTAACACCCTTCTATAATTAGACCTGTTCTCTAAGAGGGAAGGTAAATGAATTGAGGTCCCCTATGTGCAAGTTTTCTTTTCTCTAAGGGATAATCCCCAGCTATGTAAGGCTTGTAACCTATGCCCTACTGGCCCCTCCTCAGGACTACCCCCATATTTAAGACTCCCTGTGGCACGTCCCTCCACCGATACTGACCAGGTCTCCTCAGCTCCTATAACCCAAGAGGAGTCAGGGAAGGCCAAAATGGCCAAGGCGCCTCAGGCTACTAGGATGCCCCAACTCTGCCCCCTACAGGCAGTAGGAGGAGAATTTGGCCCAACCAAAGTACATATTCCCTTTTCATTTTCTGACTTAAAGCAAATCAAGGCAGACTTAGGAGAATTTTCAGATGACCAGACACGTACATAAATGTTCTGCAGGGCCTGGGTCAGTCCTTGGAATTGGAAAGATATCATGTTATTGCTTAGACCCTACCCAGCGATGAGAGAGAGGCTGCTCTAGCAGTGGCTCAAGAGTTTGGGGACACCTGATACCTTAGTCAAGTAAATGACCAAATGACATCAGAGGAGAAGGACGGATTTCCTACGTAGACAGGCAGTCCCTAGCATTGACCTTTGCTGGGACCCTAATTTAGAACATGGGGACTGGAGGCATAGGCATCTATTGACCTGCATACATGAGGGATTAAGGTAAACCAGGAAAAAGCCCATGAGCTATGCAATGTTATCCAGCATAACTCAGGAAAAGGAAGAAAACCCAACAGCCTTCCTTAAGCGGCTACAAGAGGCCTTAAGAAAGTATACTCCCATCACCAGACTCCATCGAGGGTCAGCTGATACTAAAAGACAAATTCATCATGCAATTAGCAGCAGACATTAGGAGGAAACTCCAGAAGCTGGCCCTGGGGCCAGAACAGAGTTGGATGAGAACATGAATGAGGAGGGAATAACTCGAGGGTTAAAACTTCAGCTGCTCCTTACCTGAATGTATATCCCTTTCTGGATTCCCCTCCCACAACAGCATGGGAGCGCTCTCTCTCTCTTTCTCTGTCTGTCTAATAAATCACTCCTGCAAAACTCTTTGGGTCCACGATATTTATTTGAACGGCAAACTCACAGTGCCTCTGGGGCCCCTTTCCCCATTCTTCAGGGTTAGAGAGGCCAAGAACTTCTTTGGAACTGGAAGCTGGGTATGCTCCCCTGGTTACACTTATTCTTGTGTTTTTTCATTGTGTTTAGTGCAATGCTATAAACCCTGAATTAACACCATGGGACCAACGCAAAGTGCCACAAGTGATACTCCCAAGAAACAGAGAAAAGCCATGACATTACAAGACAGAACTGAATTGAATTACTCAATATGTACTGTAGATTGATGTCTGTAGCTGCAATTGCTTGTCATTTCAGACAGACAATCTTGTAAACAGATGATGTAAACTTTTGGCATCAATAAGTATAGTATTGTAAATTTATTTTCTCTTATGATTTTCTCAATATTTCTTTTCTCTAGCTTACTTTAGTAAGGCTTCTGTTCAACAGTAGGCTATTGGGAGTCAAAAGTTATATGTGGATTTTTGACTACATGGGGGATTGGCAACCCTAACTCCTACATTGTTCAAAGGTCAACTGTATACAGAAAACTTAAAAGATACCACCAAAAACTGTTTGGACAAATATAGTTGCAGGACACAAAGTCAACATATAAAAATCAGTAGTATTTCTCTACACCAAAAAGAACTATCTGAAAAATAAAACAATTTCATTTACAATAGCAAACAAAAACTAGGAATAAACTTAACCAAAGAGGTGAAATATCTCTACATTTAAAACTATAAAATTTTGACAAAAGAAACTGAAGAGAACACAAATAAAGGGAAAGACATCCCATGTTCATGGATTGGAAAACATAATATTGTTAAAATTGCCATCCTAAACACTTTGGGAGGTTAAGGAGGGCAGAATGCTTGAGGTCAGGAGTTAGAGACCAGTCTGGCCAACATGGTGAAACCCCGTTTCTACTAAAAATATATAAAAATTAGCCAGGTGTGGTGGCAGCCACCTGTAATCCCAGCTGCACAGGAGGCTGAGGCAGAAGAATCACTTGAACCTGGGAAGTGGTTGCAGTGAGCCAAGATTGCATGACTGCACTCTTGCCTGGGCGACAGAGCAAGACTCTGTCTAAAAAAAAAAACAAAAAACAAACAAATCAAAGACACACACACACACACACACAAAACAAATCAATGGTGCTCTTCATAGAAATAAAAACCTAAAATTCATATGAATACCCAAAGCAATTCTGAGTGGAAAGCTGGAGGCATCACACTACATGACTTTAAAATATACTACAAATGTATAATAATAAAATCAGAATGATGCTGGCATAAAAATGACACGTAGACCAATGAAACAGAATAGAAAGTCCAGAAATAAATTCACACACCTAAAGCCAACTGACTTTTGAAAAGGTCCCAAGAACACATATTAGGGTAGAAACTGTTTCTTCAATAAATGCTGTTGGGAAAGTGAAACAACCACATGCAAAAGAATGAGACTAAATCCCTATGTCTTACCACATAAGGAATCAATTTAAAGTAGATTAAAGACTTACATGGAAACCAAAAACTATGAAACTACTAGAAGATAACATAGGAGAAATGCTTCATGATATTGGGCTAAGCTAGGATATTTTAAATAAGACCTAAAAAGCACAGGCAACAAAAGCAAAAATAGGCAAATGAGTTGGCAACAAACTAAAAAACTTTTGCACACCAAAGGAAACTATTAAACAGAGTAAACAGACAAACTACAGGATGGGAAAGAAAATCTGGAAACTATACATCTGACATGGGGTTAATATACAGAATATGTAAGAAACTTAACAGCAAACAAAACAAAAAACCAAAAACCCATTTTAAAAATGGACAAAAGACCTTTATAGACATTTACTTCTCAAAAGTAGTCATACAAATGGCTAATGGGTATACGAAAAAATGGTCAACATCCCAAAGGACAGAAAAATGCAAATCAAAATCACAATGAGATACCATTTCACACCACTTAGAATGACTATTATCAAAAAGACAAAAGAAAACAAGTTTTGGCAGGGATGTGAAGAAAAGGGAACACTTACACACGTTGAGGGGATTGTAAACTAGTACAGCCATTGTGGAAAACAGTATGGAAGTTCCTTTAAAAATTTAAAATAGAACTACCATATGATTCAGCAACCCCACTACTGTGTATACATCCAAAGGAAAGGAAATCAGTATATTGAAGAGTTATCTGCACTACTATGTTTATGGCAGCACTATTTACACTAATGAAAATATGGAATCCAGTCCTAAAAAATGGAAGAATGGGTAAAGAAAACATATATATCCAGAATGGAACAGTAGCCATCCATTAAAAAAAAAAGAATGAATTCTTATCATTTGCCCTGGATGAACCTGGAGGATATCAGGTTAAGTGAAATAAGTCAGACACAGAAAGACAAATAATGCATGATCTCACTAATGTGTGCAATCTAAAAAAAGATGGGGGGAGTTAATATCATAAAATCAGAGAGTAGAACAGTGGTTACCAGAGACTGGGGAGGGAAGGGGTGAGAGAAAGATGGGGAAAGGTTGGTTCACAGTTCAAAGTTATAATTAGATAGGAGGAATAAATTCTGATGTTCTGTTGCACAGTAAGGTGACTATGGTTAACAGCAAAATATTGTATATTACAAAATAGGTAGAAGAGATGCTTTTGAATGTTCTTACCACAAGGAAATGATATATGCATGGATGGTGAATATACTAACTACTCTGATTACATCATTATATAACATAGGTATGCATCAAAACACTAAATTGTACCTCCATAAATATGTAGTTATGTGTCAAATAAATTTAAAAATAAAAATAATAGCCCTAGTACATTTTAACATATTATTTTTTATAAAAAAATCTATATCTTCCAAAACAAAAAATTAGAAGAGTGGCATTGCTTTACATTTTTGTAAATTTCTTTAATGTTGGCTTAATAGAAGACAGTGGGAGACTCTTATCTGCTTATGCAATTAATATATTATTTTGGTTAAAATACATTAAGAATATGTAGTCTTGCATAAATACATAGTTGGAAAAGCGAGAAGTATTGTGATAGCTTTCTCAGATAACTGAGAGATATTTTTCTTTGATGCTACACCAAAACACAAGTGGTGGTTAGTTATAATGTGTACTCTAAAACAGGGGTCCCCAACCACCAGGCCACAGACCAGTACCAACCTGTGGTCTGTTAGAGACTAGTTGTACAGCAGGAGGTGGGCAAGTGAGCATTAATGCCTGAGCTCCACCCTCTGTCAGATCAGCCGTGGCATTAGATTCTCATAAGGACGTGAACCCTATTGCGAGCTGCACATGCCAGGAATCTAAGTTGTGCATGCCTTATGAGAATCTAACTTATGCCTGATGATCTGAAGTAGGACAGTTTTATCCCCAAACCATCACCATCCCCCACCCCCCACGCCCCCACCAGTCCATGGAAAAACTGTCTTCCACGAAACCAGTCCCTGGTGCCAAAAAGGTTGGGGAATGCTGCTCTAAAACATATTAATATATTTTTCATATCCTGTTACATTGAAATCCTGTGGTCTAACTAGTGCTTTGAAAGAATCTTCTTAGTCATGCATGATTATGCAGATCTTTCCAATATTGACATACTGTTTTATATAATAATAGTAAAAATAAATTATTTAACATCACCTTTGATGTTAACAACAGTCTTTAAATACTGGGAAGCTATCAATATTACTTAACAATGGCATGTAAGTTTTCTAAAATTCTAATTTCTGCTTGAAAGTTTAAATTTTTAATTGGCAACAAATACTCAATGGGTAGACTTTATTTTCAAGAAAACGCATGCCAAATTACTCAGGTGTGAATAGCCATTGTTTGACCATCAGTAATGCTTTGAAGTAAAAACAGTGTTCCATGAACAATGCAGCTAGTTCCTGTCTTCTTTTGGGACTCCAATCACTTATGTTAGACCTTTCTGGCCATGTTCCACTGATTTATCATACTTTTTCTGTATTTTCCATGCTTTTATCTCTCTGTGCTTCATTCTGGATATTTTCTACTGTCCAGTCTTTCAGTTCACTAATCCTTTCTTTAGCTGGTCTACTACTGCAAACTCACCAATTGAGTTTTTTGATTTAAGTTGTTTTTCAGTTCTAGAATTTCCACTTGATTGTTTTTAATAGACTGCAGTTCTCTGGTGAAAATCTCCACCTCTTATCTATTTTCTTGAACATATTAATTGCAATTATTTTAAAGTCCATGTCTGATAATATCAGTATCTGGACCTGTCTATTGTCTATTTTTTCTTTTGGTCTTTTGGCAACTCTTATTTCTTGGTATGTATGCTAATTTTTAAATTAACATCAGGGATATTTAATTAAAAAAGTAGTGAGTGATAACTCATTACCCTGTTGTTGCCATCCTTCAGAGAGGATATTCTTTCCCCTGGCAGTTAGGCTAAGGAAGTGGTTCTAAAACTTTCACTTTTATCAGAACCACTTCAAGGGCTTATGAAATACAAATTTCTGAGTACCACACCACCAGAGGTCCTGATTCAGCAGGTCTGGTGTAGGAGTCTAAGAATTTGCATTTCTAATTAGTTCAGATGATACTGCTGATCTGAGGACCACACTTTAAGAACCAGGAGGCTAAGGCAATACCTTAATCCACTTTGAGACTGAGCTGATTGGAAGCTAGGTTTCAGTCCTTTTCAAGGGCTGGTCTATTTCTGGTAAGCTCTTAGAATGTAGCCCTTCAGTGGTTCTAGAGGAAAGTCTAGGGTATCTTTGGGGCTCTCTTTCTAAACTCCAATTGTTCCCTGAGTCCCATGAGACTACCAAAGTCTTGTTCAGTTTCTCAGGCTCATAGTCACTGCTTTACTAATCAGCAAATACCTCAAGGGGAAAAGCAGAGCCAAATGTTGGGTTCACCCTTTTAAGGTTTCCATTCTTTCCAGGATCTTGATCCCTCAAGTTCTCACTTGCTTCATAACTGTCCAGTACCTTCAAAAACTTTTTTCTTATATTTATCCAGTTTTTTATAGTTATTCTCAGTGGGAGATTTTGCATAAAATAAAATATGCCATAGCCTGAAGCAGAAGTCCCCAACAAGGCAATGTTTTTAATACTCATATTTTTCCCTCAATGTAAATTAGTAAATTGGAATTCCAATACATGTGTCAATATACTACAGTTTGGTAGGTTTGCATATTTCCTTAATACATTCCTCTCCTCACCGAGGACTGTGAGCCTGTTCAGTCTCCCCACTGTGAGTGGGACTGCCTGTCCTTTGGATTCTGTGAGATGCTGCACCTAATGGGCTGCTGCCAGCTGCCCACTGTCCAGACCCAGTGCTGCCACTTGTGCCTTCCGCCCAGCCATGGCAATACCTCCTGAGGCCATCAGCGGGTCATCCACTGCTGATCGCATCAGGATGCACAGATCAACAGAGACCTCAGTGCCCATCATGGGCTGTGGCAGAGCTCCCACCCTCTGTGTCCTAATGGTGCTAACCCTCTCTCCCCACCCAGCAGCAGGCTAGGGATCTCCTCCCCCTAAAAAAAGGTATTTTCTTATTTTAACAGTTTGTGTAATATTTATTATTATTTTACATGAGCATCTACCATTCCAAAGTCTATATATATTCATATATACATACATACCTATTCCTCTCCTCTGAGTGAACTAAAAAAATTAAGTCCCAAAACTAAAGCTATAGTCCAGATATTGGAATTGGTGAGAACTAACTTCCCATGAAGTCCTGTCTGAATTACCAGCAAACCTACTCATATGCCATTTCTACCTGCAAAACATACAGCATGACTATTGTACTGAATTCTTGACCGTTACCTCTTCTTTGCATACAGGATAGAAGGCACAGTGGAAGAAAAAAGGTTCAAGCTCCCTTATGCTACTGCCTACTCTAGAGAGTTTTTTTTTTTTTTTTTGAATGAGAGAAATAGAACTAGTAAAACGTGGTAGGTAAGATCAGGAAGATTTTACCTGACTTGGAATCTTAAATATTTGAAATAACACATGAGAAATCACACTATTTTTTTTTTTGCCTAAGGGAAAAAAACATTCAAAAATATAAAAACAAAAATCAACTAAAATTCCACCACATGGAGATAATCCCATTTTTATTTTACTGCATATATGTCCAGATTTTATGTATATATACAATACAAACTATATATAGTTTTACATACTATAAAACTATAAAAAAACTATATACTATGAATATCACACATATTATTCTGTAACCTGTGTCAATATATGAGAGTTTTACTAATTAAGAAAATATATATAAAAATAAAACCCATAAATTCCAGTACTTGGATTGCAAATGTTTTTCAAGGAACATTTTCATTCATTTTTCTTTATCTCAGATGGGCATTCCAAGGCTCATGGAAGTCATGTGCCTAACTTATAGCTGTGTTGAGGACATGCTACCTTTTCAGTAGAGACTAGGTCCTTCTGTAATACTTTATAAATTCTAGACCAGCTGGTCAGCAAACCATGATCTTGGGCCAAATCTGGCCTGCAACATTTTTGTAAATAAAGTTTTATTGGAATCACAGAGCAGAGTTTAGTAATTACAACAGCGACAACATGGCCTGCAAATGCCAAAATATTCACTAACTGTCCCTTTATAGAAAAATATTGCTGACCCCTAGGTAGAGCAAGCCCACACTCCACACTCCTTAATTTTTCTGAGAAGCATTGCAACCCTCCATGAATCTGAATGCTACAGGATTCTTCATTGCTATGCAAAGAAGAGAGATACAGTCTCACAAAACAGAAATAAAAACTTTAAAACAATAATGGAGGCCATGGCTTCTCATCTATCCCCTGGCCTTCTGGCACCAGATAAAACTAGGCTAACACTCGCAGTTTGGTAACATGAAAAGGAATTCAGATGACAAGGTCCTTTTATTACCATCTCTATCTACTATATTTCCTGGAAGGCAGGAAGAATTTTTCTTTGTATTTGTTATGATACTGAGATTACGCAATCAGTGACATTCAAGTAATTGATTACAGAGAATTAAGCATTACTTCACAGATATACTTTGCATTCTTTGCCTCTGAAGTTTATACTGCCCCTTCACACACTATAAACGGACAAATTTTGTCTCAAGAAGTTGTGCTGGGAGAATTGCTTGAGCCCAGGAAGTCAAGGCTGCAGTGAGCCATGATTGCACCACTGCACTCCAGCCCGGGGTGACAGAGGGAGAGCCTGTCTCAAAACAAAACAAAACAAAACAAAACAAAACAAAACAAAACAAAACAAAACAAAACAAAAAAAAGCTGTGCAATATATCCAGCAAATAACCAGTGAATATTTTGAAAGTCACAATAAATAATAATAAAAGACCTAAAGTATCTTTTGACAGGTATAATGTAGTGATAAAGTACCCTGGCATAAAAATCATACTGCCTGGGTTTATACCACGGCTCCTCAACTTACTCACTAGGTGATCATGGATATTATTTTGGCACTCTAAACCTAAGTTTCTTATATAATGAAGATATTAGCAGTTGTAATAGATATATACAGATATATTAACAGAGTTGTGAAGATTAAATGCAAACCCATGTAAGATACTTAGAATAGAACCTGGCACACATTTGCTGCTACTACCATGACCAGAATTACTATCATCACTACCAACACGCTTACTACTACATCATTTTCACTGTCATATTAAAAGCTCATCAGTAATAATTTGAAAAATAAAGAAAGGATAGGTGTGCTACAATAGTCATCATATCTTAATCAAAGACTTCCCCTTAATTATTTTTACCAGGTATGGATAACTCATTTGGAAGAGGTCTTAATTCCCCTGAAATATTCTTCGTGAAGGTTCATAGGGTTACCTAAGTAAAATAAAACTACTCCAAGTAGAAGAATGAAAAACAAATAACCATAATTTCCAAGGAGAGAATAAAACTGCTTGCTCTAGAATGATAACAAAATAAATTTTGTCTGGAATCCAATAGGAAATTGGGCCTTGAAGTAGCTTTAGAGTCCTATATGTCAAATCTGTTGAGGACAGAATGGTATTTAAACATGTTCACGCCAAACAGGAAAGGAACTAAGTTGAGTATATAGCTTCTATTGATGTCTCTTATAGTATACGTCTTTTTTTTTAAATTTTTTAAATTTATTTATTTTTCAAACAGAGTCTTGCCCTGTCACCCAGGCTGGAGTGCAGTGGTGCAATGTCAGCTCATCGCAACCTCCACCTCCCAGGTTCAAGTGATTCCGACTCAGCCTCCCAAATAGCTGGGAGTACAGGCATATGCCATGAAGTCCGGCTAATTTTGGCATTTTTAGTAGAGACGAGATTTCTACCATGTTGGCCAGGCTGGTGTCAAACTCCTGACCTCAAGTGATTCACCTGCCTTAACTTCCCAAAGTGAAGGAATTACAGTTGTGAGTCACCACAGCCCGGCCATAAAAAAATTACTATATTTCTATATTATATAACTTATAATATATAAAAAATAATATAATCAAATACATACTATGTAAATATTTTATAGCATATGTCTAACACTGACCACGAAGGATGCTGTGGTCATTAATTACAGAATATCTCATGGTCTTATAAGATAGTTTGTCATTCATTGAACTATGTCCTTTTGAACTATGTCCTTTTTTTTATTTTTTGGAGACAGAGTCTCACTCTTTGCCCAAGCTGGAGTGCAGTGACGCGATCTTGGCTCAGTGCAACCTCCACCTCCTGGGTTCAAGCAGTCCTCCTGCCTCAGCCTCCCTAGTAGTTGGGATTACAGGTACATGCCACCATATCCAGCTAATTTTTGCATTTTGGAGTAGAGAAGACAGAGTTTCACCATGTTGGTGAGGCTGGTCTCGAACTCCTGCCCTTAGGTGATCTGCCTGCCTTGGCCTCTCAAAGTGTTAGGATTACAGGTGTAAGCCACCATGCCCAGCCAATGTACTGTGCATTAATATAAGATTACATTGACAAACGTTCTTCAGAGATCCCCAAAAAACCTTTGATATCAACCTGGAAGCAAATATGGATAGCTACTGGGGGCAGGGGCAGGGGGGCAGACTTAGGGGAATAATGGGAATCATAGACCTATGCATGCCTACAGACTTTATGACTTCAAGATGTCATTTGATCTAATTCTAAGACTTCAGGTAGACACAAAAAAATATATTCCTATTTTACAGATGATTCAATCAAAGCCTAAGGAGATATTAAAATACCCAAAGTAACATTGTTATATACCTAAAGGGATTATAACCATGTTCTCCTGCTTTGGGTATAGCTTTTCTTATACTGCACCAAATAAAAACTTTTCTCCACCCAGTACCATGGTATTCTTACTATGTAGATTTATGTAGCAAGACATTTCTTCTTCCAAATCCAGCAATATCGGGAACTAATGGATAACAATGTCTTGCATTAAACGTCTCCTAGCATCCCCTGACATTTCCCAGAAGTTTGTCAAAATCAACACTTCATTCTTGGGAAAGTATGATTTTTACATTTCCAGAAGTTTCCATCAACATGCTATAAGACTGTCATGAAAAAACTATAAACGTCAAAAATATTAGGGATAAATTCTTCTTTGGAGGATGCAGCTGACTCTACAGTTGCTAGGACCCTGTGAGGCAAATTTTAGTTCAAATTTTCCTTGCTATTCCTAATTGGGAAGGGGAGGCTAATACTATGGTGCAATAGAAAGAACAAGTATCTGGGTTCTAGTTTTAGCTCTGCCATTAATTACTTGTTTGATCTTAAGAGAATCAATCTCTTGGGCCCCCACTTTCTTCATCTGTAAAATAAAGGGGCAAATCTATAATTTTAAAGATCCCATTTAGCTTTAAACCATGGTGAATCCATATTTATGTTGATTCTGGACAAATGGCCTCTAAGTCTCCTCCCTAAAATGCCTATTCATCAGTCTGGCCAACTACTAATTTCTTATATTTCATAGGTTACTTTCTTTAGTACTGTCCAACAGAACTTTGCATGATAATGAAAATGTTGTACACCTGCAGAGCCCAATATGGTTGCCACTAGTCACATGTGGTCACTGAGCACTTAAAGGAGAAACTGAATTTTAAATTTAGTGTTAATTATTTAAGTAGCCACACATGGCTACTAATTACCATACCGAACGTCACAGCTCTAGAAGTCCCAAGAATCCAATTAAAAGACATTATCAAGCCCTCTTCTCAAACCTGAAAACCAGATCCAACTCATAAAACATAAACTTAACAAAATTTTGTCAAGAATGCAATTTGTGGCTGGGCGCGGTGGCTCACGCCTATAATTCCAGCACTTGGGGAGGCAGAGGCGGGCGGATCACCTGAGGCCAGGAGTTCGAGATCATCCTGGCCAACACCATGAAACTCTGTCTCTACTAAAATAGAAAAAATTGCTTGGTGGCCTACACCTGTAATCCTAGCTACTTGGGAGGCAGAGGCACGAGAATCACTTGAACCTGAAAGGCAGAGGTTGCAGTGAGATTGCGTGACTGTGCTCCCACCTGGGCGACAGAGTGAGACTATATTTCAAAAAAAAAAAAAAAAAAAAAGAAGAAGAAGAATGCAATTTGTTAGTCAGCTAAGTTTAAAAGCAATTGATTCCATTTTCTTCTCAAAGTTCTCATTTTGCTCTTATGCTTCCTAAAGGCAGTATTACAATAATCTTACATTTTCATATGTAGTATTTTAAGTAGTACGATATAGTGCTGGGGTTCCCACCTTTACAACAGTTCTGTAGATATAGCAAATAGGAACAAGCTCACAGATACAGCACACTTTAGAGCTACTTTTTCCCAATTGCAGCATTTATACTCTGCTATCTCCGTATGCCTTACCCTGTACCACCCTAGCTTCCCTCTGCACCCTTTGACAAAGAGAGCTCCAAGAAAACAGGCTGTTACCTCCTCGAGCAGGCCTGCATAGCAGAATGAAGGTCAAGAGATGCGTGGAAATGAATAGCAAGAAAGGTAAGTGGCTGCTGGGAAAGACTGCAGTCTCAGCACCCGGTTTCCCTTGGAAACTGGAAAAGGCTTGCACTGCCACTGCTATACAGCAAGCCAGAAACAAAGCTTGTAATTTGCTAACAAGCTGCTACTAAGGAGGAGGAGAAGGAAGGGGAGGAGAAAAGGGAAAGAAGGCAAAATTTTGAGCCTCAGCAGAGCCAATGCTGCTAATAGTTCCCAAAATAACATTTCATTAGATGCATGTTTTATACACTGTACCAAATCAATCAATACTACTTCTCATTTGACAGGGAGGGAAGAGAGAGAAATTCTTCCTCATGTGAAAGAGCAAAAAGAAATGCAGCACTTTCATTCTGGATCCTATTTCATCTGCCCTTGAGCTACCCTAGTTGCTGCATCTATCCAAGTCAGCTGTAAATATTGCCTCACTTGAGGCTCAGGCATAGTGAGCTGGTAAATGCCAACAGTAGTGAAGAGATAGATAAAAAAAGGAACACCTGACACCCTGAGAAATGCAGGAACAAATTTCTTATCTGCTATAAATGGGTTAAACCTACATAGAGAAAGAGTGTACATACCATTCAATTTGATAAGCTAGCTACATACCAGGAATATTTCTAGATCTAATATGTGTCACATATCAAAATATGAGCTGATTTCATAGTTTAGGACAACTGCATTCAAATGCTCATGTGTCATTTTTGGCCTCTCTAATTGGACACTGAGATCAGAACTGATGTTTATGCAAGGAATCAAAGCTACAATTCCATTAAGAATTTTTTTAAAAAGAATTTCCCTCAGCCAAACTAAGCATTTCTTGAATCTAGACCTATAATTAACCGGCCCTAAATGTCAAGAGTGCTGAGTTTGCAGGGGTTGAAGTCAGCAAATTGTGTCTGTAAAGGGCCAGAGAGTAAATCTTTTAGGTTTTGCAGGCCTACTCAACAGCTCTGCTGTGAGGCCAAAGCAGTCACAGACAACACATAAACGAATGGGCAAAGCTGTGTGACTACTGCTTGCCATGCTACACCAGCAGAAGTGAGCAGCTGCAACAGAAACCACGTGGCTTGAAAAGTCTAAAATATTTACTATCTGGTCCTTTGCAGAAAAAGTTTGCTGATCCCTGCTCTAGACTCTTAAGTCACCTATCACCAAGCTATGGTTCAGAGAAGTCCTTTTGCTTTAGAGAAAGTGTGAGTCTGGTGTTTCTGTGACCTACCTTCGATAAGTACTATATCATCTTGAATTCTTTTCCATCTGAACATTTGTTCCATTAGAAACATGCCAGCCTCAAGTGCCAAAGCTACTTTCACAATGACAATGTTTTAATTATGTAGGTCACTCTACAGTTAGTTCATTGGTCAGAACAAGTGTTACTGATGGTAAGAATGGCAGATTCAAGCACCAACGGGGCCAGTGAGTGCTGCTTTATTTCATACACATCAGCTATACCAGCTGGACCTGGCCAACTGTCTCAAATATTATCCTTTACTACAAAGTAGACCAAGACAAATTCAGTACCACCATTTTTTTTTTTAACAAGATAGCCCAAGAAAGTCAACACACAAAATGTGTATGGAAATAACCTATATCTCAAACAATAAGGGGAATGGTTAAATAAATTAAGGAACATTCATATGATAATATTACAGACATCAAAAGACAAACTAAAAAGTACTACAGACACATAAGCTCCAATATATTTGTTTCTGGAATATATAAAAAAACTTTTACCCATTTTTTCAAAAAGAACCAACCTAATAGCAACAATAAAATCAACAAAATACATAATCAGGAAATTCACAAAAAAGGAAACCAGAAAAGTTAAGAGAAAATGTTGTTTCACTAGTAATCAAAAAAATGCAAATTAAAATGACAAATGATTTCATCTTCCTTAGATTACCAAAACAGCAGCAACAAAAAAATTTTCAAGTCTAACCTAGTTGTAAAGAATTAGAAACTCACATACATTGCTGGTGAGAGTGTAAACAGGAGAGCGAGCAGGCAGTGTCCAGTGAAGATGCACTTACCCTATAGACCCAGAAATTCCATTTGGAAATAAATACTGTTGAGAAACTCTTGCATGTTTGTGTCAAGAAACATGAACAAGAATGCAAACAGCAGCATCATTAGTACTGGGGGGGGGGAGGAAAAGACCTAAATACCTAAATGTCCATCAGCACAGAAAAAAAACAAAAACAAACTGTAGTATAATTATGCAATTGGCTAAAATAAGCATTTACAATGAACAAACAGAATGCTAAGTGACAAGAGCAAGTTTCAGAATGATGTGTGCAGATTATATCATTTATATAAAGCATTAAAACATGTAAAAGAATTATATAAGTATGTGAATGAACAATAGTAATACAAATTTGAGAATGATAAACAGCAAATTCAGGATAGTGATTACCTTTAGGGAAAGAGTCAAGGGATGAGACTGAGGAGAAATACACAGGGGCTTAACTATATTTTATTCTTAATAACTGAAGCAAATATGGTAAATTTTGGGATTTGATCAGATCAGAAGATGGATAGATTGGGTGTCTGTAATATTTATTTTATTTTTTATTTTTATTTTTTTTGAGACGGATTCTCGCACTGTCACCCAGGCAGGAGTGCAATGGCATGATCTCAGCTCACTGCAACCTCCACCTCCCGTTTTCTTTTTCTTTTTTTAAGACGGGGTTTCATCATGTTGGTCAGGCTGGTCTTGAACTCCTGACCTCAGGTGATCCGCTCGCCTTGGCCTCCAAAGTGCTCGGATTACAGGCGTGAGCTACCATGCCCGGCCCACCTCTCATTTTCAAGTGATTCTGATGCCCCAGCTTCCTGAGTAGCTGGGATTACAGGTGCTTGCCACCATGCCCAGCTAATTTTTTGTATTTTTTGTAGAGATGGGGTTTCACTATGTTGTCAGGCTGTTCTTGAACTCCTGGCCTTGTGATCTGCCCAGCTTGGCCTCCCAAAGCTGCTGGGATTACAGGCGTGAGCTACCATACCAGACCTGGTGTCTGTAATATTTAATAACTTTTTCTTTTCTTTTTTTTTTTTTTTTTGAGACAAGGTCTTGCTCTGTCACCCAGGCTGAAGTACAGCTGACCCAATCATAGCTCAGTACAGCTTCAACCTCCTGGACTCAAGTGATCCTCCTACCTCAGCCACTTGAGTAGCTGGGATTACAGGCACAGGCTACCATGCCTGACTAATTTTTTTTTAATTCTCTGTAGAGATGATGTCTCACTATGTTGCCCAGGATGGTCTTGAACTCCTGAGTGCAAGTGATCCTCCTGCCTCTGCCTCCCAAAGTGCTAGTATTATAGGTATGAACCACCACACCTGGGAATAATTTTTTAGAAGAAAAAACCATATACGGCATGATCTCAAAATAAAATATATAAAGATGTTAGCAGTGATACTGTTGACAGTGAGAATATGGGCAATTTTAAATTTCTATTTAAAATATAGTTGTGGACAATTTTGTAAACTTTTTAAAAGTTAAGATTAGAAACTTTTAACTTTGAAAAATGATCATTAATATTTAAAGGACTGCTATACATAAAAGAGATGTATTGTATTTCACACTTTTTTTTTATTACCATAGTTGATAGTGATAGAGAAAGACAGGTATTCTCCAGGATATGCTAAATACCAAGGGAAGTTAAATATGCCAGAAAAAAATTGGTTGGCCATAGAGGGCAAAGAGAGAGATTAGAGGTCAGAAGTGGTAGAAGAAGGAGTTCTAGCTTGTGTAAGCAGGCCATCAGGAAAGGACCTGTGTTAGCACAGGTAGATTCTCTATATTACGACCAGTAGATTCACAGACTCCTCTACTCTCACCAACTCCTAGAAATCGGTCTCCAGCTCCTGTAATCACTAGGATGGCCTCTAGTAGGGAAAAAGAGGGTACCTGGGGAAGCAGGAAAAGCTCTTAGACCTGCAGTTCTTAACCTTTATTGAAATCTAATCAATCTTTAACAATCAGATAAGAACTGTAATCTCCTACCCCTAAAAAAGCACTTATGTATATACAAAATTTGGCTAACAATTTCAGGGATTTCTGAACTTTCCATTAGCTCAGATTATGAAGGAAAGAATCTAGAAAAGAAGAACTCTCTAAAAGATCTAAATCAGATTTACCTTCAGAGAAAACCTCTAAAAGAAGTCTATTATTTTCACTTTCCACTTACCCTACTTTGCAGATGAATCACATTCATTTAAGACTCAGTGGCATTTTTTTTTTCTTTTTTTGGGTCAGGTTTCCTGAGGTAAGTTTACATATGGTAAAATCTCCCCATTTTAGCATATAGGTCTGCGAGTTTTGACAAATGCACAGAGTCCCATAACCATCACTGTAATCAAGATACAAAACAGTTCTGTTACCCTCCAAAACTCACTCATGCTACTTGGTAGTCACCTCAGTCCTAGCCTAAGGAATTTTTTTTTAACTTTGATTTTAGGTTCAGGGGCACATGCACACATTTGTTTATAGGTAAACTTGTGTCACAGAGGTTTGTTGTACAGATTATTTCATCACCCAGCTACTAAGTCTAGTACCCAATAGCTATTTTTAAAACTCTCTGCTGAAGAAACACATTGACTTTTTCTCACACTAGAAAGTAATATATAAACCAACAACTGCCTTACCTCATTAAGTTAGATGTTGGCCACTATACTAAACTGTAGATAACAACAAAAAAAAGATCTATTCTACCCACAACTAATCACAATTCTTGAAGTTCTAAGAAGGTAGGGGGTACTCTTTATCATTAAATTTAGCACAGTGCCTACCTTTTATTAGGTATTCTAAAACAATTATTGAACTGAATTAAGGTTATGAATGAAATTCAGAATCTGAGCTATTCAGTTCTGGTTTAGGGTTGACCCTAATTTACCATTGTTAAAATTTGGTCAATAGTATATTGGTTCACACACTTATTTTGTTCATTCTATTCAACCATTTTCCCACTTTATCTTTTTTTTTTTTTTGAGACAGAGTCTTGCTCTGTCTCCCAGGCTGGAGTGCAGTGGCACAACCTCAGCTCACTGAAACCTCCGCCTCCTGCGTTCAAATGATTCTTGTGTCTCAGCCTCCCAAGTAGCTAGGACTACAGGCAATCGCCACCATGCCCGGCTAATTTTTTGTATTTTTAGTAGAAACAGGGTTTCACCATGTTGGCCAAGCTGGTTGCAAACTCCTGACCTCAGGTGATCCGCCCGCCTCAGCCCCTCAAAGTGCTGGGATTAGAGGTAGGAGCCACTGCGCCCAGCCCTCACTTTATTTTTCTTTACCCATTTCAGATACTACATATGAAAATGAATGTCTGTTCTGAAGCAAGATTTTGTAAGGGAGTTGGACATATTAAGTACTGATAATTAAAATTTAAGACAAAAAAAATGCCACAAAGAGATAGCTCTGGAGAGGAAACCTAGGAGTATCAGGAATAAAATGTTGCGGGGGGCTGATCTGGGCATAATCTTTTTTTTTTTTTTTTTTAAATAAAGATGGGGTTTCACAACGATAGCCAGGCTGGTCTTGAACTCCTGACCTCAGGTGATCCACCCACCTCAGCCTCCCAAAGTGCTAGGATTACAGGCATGAGCCACCAGGCCTGGCTGATCTGGGCAGAATATAAAGAGAATATAAAGAGAATAAGAGACTTCCTAGAAAACAAGGGAGGACAACATTGCTTGCAGGATCCTTCTCAGATTCCAAGCAGGAGAGAGTGATTGAATCAGATTTGCACATTAGAAAGATCACTAATGCTGCACTGCAGATGGTGGAATGGTTGGGTGGGGCAGGGGAGAGGAAGGTCAAGGATCCAAGTTAGGAGGGCCTGAGTTAACAGAGGGCAGTGCAGGAGAGGAGAAGATGGAATTGAAGGATTCTTAGGGAGAATGACAGACAGGACTTGGTGACAGACTAAATATGAGAAGAAAAAAATAAAAAGCCTTCTAGTTTGATTTCCAAGTTCTCAGTTGGGTGACATGTAAGACCATTAGCAAAGATATTTTTAAAAAATAAGTGAGAATAGGCCAGGTGCAGTGACTCACGCCTGTAATCTCAGCACTTTGGGAGGCCAAGGGGGCGGATCACAAAGTCAGGAGATCAAGACCATCCTGGTCAACATGGTGAAACCCTGTTTCTACTAAAAATACAAAAAATTAGCCGGGCATGGTGGTAGGTGTCCCAGCTACTCGGGAAGCTGAGGCAGGGAAATTACTTGAACCAGGGAGGCGGAGGTTGCAGTGAGCTGAGATCATGGCACTGCACTGCAGCTTGGAGACAAAGTAAGAGAGAGAGAGAGAGAGAGAGAGAGAGAGAGAGAGA
>CAUYQU010085609.1:0-16424 GCA_963574635.1 Cheracebus regulus
CAGGCCCAATCACCGTCCTCTACGTAAAGTGGGCTGAGTGGTGCTCTTCCATCGGGGTGGCAACTACTGGCAGTCCTCTCCAATTGTGTAATCAGGCGGGCCGGCGCCATCTTAATGGCGCAGCTAAATTTTGCTCCCACACCAAGACATGCCACAGTCTCCTGAAACAGGAGCAGCATGTTATTGGTTTGGAAAAACCAAACTTCCCTTAGAGAGCGACAGGAGAACGAAGGAGGCAATGTGGCTTATGCTCCCCTACAGTCTTGCTGAATCCCAAACCTTCTCAGGTCTCACCTTAGGAGGCTCTGAAACCTCCCCCTCTGCATCCGCTCTTCCAGCTCAATATTAAATTCCTTAAAGGCAGGATCTAGCTCTTCCCTTTTTCCTCTTCCCCATTTCCAAGAGAAATGGCTCCTACTTTTTAAGAGGTTGAAATCTTTGATGCAGAAGAGGTACCTCTTCCCTCTGGGTCAGGGTTGCCCAAATTGGCAAATTAAAATACAAGAAATTCAATTAAATAACAGAGTATTTTTAATATAAGTATATTCCAGATATTCCAAGGGATATGCTTATACTACAAAAGCATTTGTGTTTCTCTGGGATTCACATTGAACTGGGGGTCCTGTATTTTACTTGGGGGCTCTATTCTGGGGCCTGTGATATTTCCCTTTTGGTTTTGCTTCTTTAAAGAATCCCAGGTGGAAGAGAAGAAGCCATGGGTTCTGTGGTTAGAAAGCAACCAGGAGAGTTCTGACAGCCTCTCTGTGGCCCCTCTGGTGTGATGATGGATGTCTTTGCAGCCCCAGCTAGCCCAGGTTGGAGGAAAGGGACCAAGGAGAGCTCTGACCAGGTGTGGGTTGGGCATGCTCTAGGCCTGGCAAGGAGAGGAACTCTGAAGGTACCCAGAGCAGGGACTCTACACTTGGGAAGCAGTGAAACACACAGGCCTTGAATCCTGGGTGACCCAGATTACAACATGATAATGGGCACAGCCCTTAGATCAAGCAGCTTGGGTTTCAACCTCAGCTTTGATCTCAACCTGCAGTGTAGCCTGGGTCAGAGTTAGGTCAGCTGTTCTTCAGTTTCCTCCTTTTAAAAAGGGGACAGTTGTAGTACCTCCGTCCAGGTAAAATGAAATAGAAGAATGCTGAGCAATGTGCCCTGCTCATAGTAAACACTCAAACCGTGACTGTTATCACTTTCACTACTACTAGCTGAGTGACCCTTCGGGTCTCTAAATTCAACTGTCTCTTTGGTAAAATGAGGGTTGTCATTACCAACCTAAAGATTAGCTATGAAGACTAAAAATGAATCCTATTTTAATGGGGAAGGGTGGGGGCTATAAGTACACAAGCCCTTTCCTGCAGCCAGCACAATGCCCACCTGTCCCCAAGGCCAAATGATAGGGAAGAGGAAATTTGATGTAGGTCTCAGCCTTCAAGTGCCACCTGCCTGTCCCCTGCAGTCCCTGCCAGTTACCTCTGTCCAGGACCCACCTAGGTGTCGCCCAGTCTCCTCGCAGTCCCTTCCCATCTTTGACTCCCATCAAATCTGACCTTTCCTCACTTGCCTTTATCGTAGGAGAGGGACGGTTCCTGACCTATGAATCATATGCCTAACGTAAGTACATAACTGAATAAGGAATAGTTCAGGGTCAGCAAACTGTGGTCTGTGGGTCAGCTGGCTGCTTTTATAACTAATATTTGATTGGAACACATATTTACCTGTGGCTGCTTTCATACTTCATGGAAAAGTCAGGTCCCTGCGACACAGACAGTATAGCCTACAAGGCCAAAAAATATTTACTCTCTGCCCCTGTATAGAAAATGTTTGCCAATTCTTACACTAGTTTATTGCTTCGTGTGTGTGTGTGTGTGTGTGTGTGTGTGTAATTCTGATTAATACATAATATATATTTTATTATGTAAACATATAGATTTAATTCATTCAACACATTCCAACTTCAGCTGAGCACTCTCTTTCTGCCAGACATGAAATCAAATGCTAGATATATAAAGAATACAACACTGTTCCTGCCCCTCAAGGAGTCCAGAGATGAAAATAGACACCTATAGAAATGATTACAAGCAGGCTCAGCTCTTGTCTGGAAGCCAGGGTGTTATAAATGGATGAATGAATGAATTACAACGTATAGCAAAGTGCAGGAATTGAAGTGCAAAGAAACCCCCACGTAACTCCATAGGTGGGGTCCAAAAAACCCCAGTCATGTAAAACGTGGGATTGTGAGACTGCAACATTAACAACATGAGCAGAGGGAGCCCGCCTAGTTAGTGGACCAGGAGATTCAGGATTCTAAGAGCCAATCGCCAATGACATTGTGACAGTATTTATATTCAATCAAGGTGTGTTCTTGTGGGATCTTATGGGTTATACAAGACATGAAGGGTATCACGGAGGACTTTACAGAGGAGGTGCTTTGATGGAGTTTGCCAGATGAAGAATTTGAGAGAAAAGGAAGGAGTGCTTGGGGAGCCTGTGGTTTAGAGTACCGAGGGTAGAGAGGACGAGATGAGAAGAGGCAGAAAACATAAGCAAGAGTCGGATCATGGCCGGGCGTGGTGGCTCACACCTGTAATCCCAGCACTTTGGGAGGCTGAGGCAGGTGGATCACGAGGTCAGGAGTTCAAGACCAGCCTGGCCAAGATGGTGAAATCCGGTCTTTACCAAAAATGCAAAAATTAGCCAGGCATGATGGTGGGCACCTGTAATCTCGGCTACTCATGAGGCTGAGGCAGGGAATTGCTTAAACCGGGAGGTGGAGGTTGAGGTGAGCCAAGATGATGCCACTGCCCTCCAGCCTGGACAACAGAGCGAGACTCTGTCTCACAAAAAAAAAAAAAAAAAAAGTTGGATCACCGGGATGGGGGCTGCCTAGTTTAAGCTTTAATTTATACTGATGGCAACAGAGAGGTTCTTATGGTTTTCTTTTTATTTCCTTTTGCTTATTTTGTATTAATCTTCCAAATCATTATGTATTCTCATGAGAGTCACCCAAAAGACCAGAGGTTCTGTGTTTGCCTATGCCTTAGTGGTAAGGAACTTACTTTTATAATATGGGCTCCTGGCAAGGTCAATAGGGCAGGGCCATGGTGAATTGTCATTCTAGAATGCTGGCTCCAGCATCACTGTGGACAATGCATTGGAGAGGGCAAGGCCAGCAGTGAGAAGATCAGGATTAGGGGCGGAAGTCCAGGCAAGAGACCATGAGGGTCTTCAAATGAGAAGGAAGCTGTAGGGCTAGTGTGATTTATGGAGGACGGGAAACTCCAGGAGAGAGGCCGAGTTTGCTGTTCTCAGAAGCAAAAACCTAAAAACAAGAAAGGCCCTGGAGATTGAGCAGTTAAAGCTCAGAGAGGTAAACCCAGTTGGGCTAGTGAAATATAACTTACATGACTAGGTTGCTGTGAGTTGTTCTCAATCTCAGCTTTTCAGTCTCCTGGAGCAGCCCAGGCTCTGTTTCTCATATTAGGATTCTGTAGGTTTAGGGACAGGGTCTAAGCATCAGTACCTTTATAAAACTTTCCATATGAGTCTGATGCTGAACGTTACAAAATCACAAACATGCAGTTGAAAGAATAGGCTGATGGTGAAGGCCTTTTGCCTTACGATGGTTAGGGCAAAGCCCAGCACGGCAGGGCGTATTGACTAGTTGTGGGTGGCATCCTCCATCTGAGGCCCTGGCACCCCTGCCTCTGTTTGATGGACAGGTAGCAGGAAATCTACAGGACCAACCTAGAGGTCAACTTGCCTGGTTGTCACCCCAGATCCTCTCCCTGAGGAGCATATGTGTGAGTTCCTTGTGAGGATGTTTCAAGGTACGCTAGTCACCATGGACTTCATGTGGAATGGCCAATGCAAGAATGGCCTAGTGCAGGCAGAAATGTGGAATCCTAGGCAGTGATGTGGAAATCTCCCTGTGCCCCTGCAGCGAGCTGTGTGGCCTTGGATAAATGCCCCAACATCTCTGGCAACCATGCGTATCTCAGCAAGGGATGATAATAATAGCACCTCTCTCAATAGGTTGTTGGGAGATTAAATGAAATTATTAAAGTCTCTCAGTAAACTCTTATGAAGGTATTATTATACATCAAGCACTGTTCTGGGAATTGAGACATAGCGTTGAACCAAAAAGACCAAAAAAAATGCCTGTCCTCATGGAGTTTACACTGTAGCAAGGTGAGACAAACAGTAAACAAAAGAATGTATCAAGCAAAAATATCTCTCATATGTAGTATATGATGTATATTAACTTTATATATGACATATTACATAAAATATATAATTATATATCTCACATATAATAAAATATAATTATATATCAGTTGAGTGGAGAGGAAATGGAGACAGCAAGTATAGACAGCTCTTTGGGGATGGAAATATATGAAAAGCACTTAACATTAAGAATAGCACAGAGTAAGTATGCAGTGAATTATGTTTAAAAGGCCAAACTGCGACAAATAAGGGAGTTGTAAAGATTAAGTAAGCTAATATATGATGTAGAAGTGTCTAACATAGATCCAGGACTCACAAAAGAGTAGTTTTTATTCCTCCCTCCCCTGATCCTACCTACTGTCCCCAGATCACACACACCGGCACACACACACACACAGACACACACACACACACACACACTCACAGACACAGGTGGCACCTTCTCTTCTTTCCTTGGGGAGGATCATGGGAAGCCTAAATCCTTCTCTCTGAATTCTTCTTCCCAACTAGCCTACCACTTGGTATCAATCGTATGGCCATAGAGATGAAACAAGTTACTTGATGGAAGATAAGAAATCAAAACATATGGAGGGTGCTTGTCCAGAGAGTATAAATGACTCTTCATTATAATATGGGAACCAAAGTCTTAAATTAAAAATAAAAGAAGGCATGAGGTGGCGTTTGCTGCACTTCAACCACAGAGGAAATTCATTGTCATACAATCACTGAGAATATTATGTTGATTGGCAAGAGTTGGCTTTTGTAGAAGGGACAAAAATTCCCCACAGCTAATCTACAATGGAATTGTTCAATGTCAGACACCACTTTAATAATATTGTTCTGGGCCGCGTTGGATGTAAATATCCCCCTTTTCATTTTGTAAGCAATCAAAGGGAAGCTTTATAGATGGGAGAGCATGAACAGTTATACTATCTGTGTTAAAAAAAAACACGGACAATCTAAAAAAAATCAAAGAACGTGGTGCCTTAGAAAGGATTTGCTTTGTAGCTTATCTCCAGTCTCCTATGTCTGTCCAGCAAGTTGCACATTAGACATATAACAAAAGACCACACTTTAAATGTTGCCCTTGGCATTATTAAAAAGTACAGAATTGGCAAACCAGACTGGGGAAAAAAATCAGACTATTAAATCTGGACAGTCAGGTAATCTCCCTTCATCTTATTGCAGTGCCTAGAAGGATGAAGGGAGTAAGAGAACTCTTGTTTATTAAGCACCCACTATGTGCTTGGATGCTTTGCTTATGTCAGAAGCAGTCTCACATTCCAGAGTGCTGAACAATGGAGGTAGAAAGTCCGAGATCCGCAACCTAGCTCTGCCATTTTCTAGTTGTGTGGCCTGGCCTTGGGCAAGCAAGGGAATGAAGTTCTCTGTGCCTGCTTTGTTTTTGTTTTTGTTTTTTTTTAAACCTGTAAAATGAAGATACTACATATCCCACAAGATAAAGTTCCTAGTATGTTTCAGGTCCCGGACTAAAAGTAAAATAAGCTTTTAGTCCAGGACCTGAAACATACTAGGTACTCAGGGGTAGGTATGATAAGTCTAATTTTAATCTACACAACAGCCCTATGATGAGTTAAATTGTGTCTCCCAACAAGATATGTTGAAGGCTAAACCCCCAGTACCTGTAAATATGACCTCATTTGGAACAGGGTCTTTGTAGATGATTAAGTTAGGATGAGGTCATTAGAATGTATCCTATCCAGTATGAGTGGTGTCCTTAGAAAAAGGGGAAATTCAGACACAGAGACAAAGCCAGAGAATACCATGTGAAGATGGAGGATTGGAATGATGCATCTATAGCCAAGGAAGAGAATAAATTCCCAGCAAACCACCAGAAGCTAGGAAGAGAAAAGGAAAGATTTCCCTACAGGTTTCAAAGAGATCATGGCTTTGCTGACACCTTGATTTTAAACATCTAGCCTTCATAACTGTAAAAAAATAAGTTTCTGTTGTTTTCAGCCACCTAGTTTGTGGTGCTTTGTTACAGCAGTCCTAGCCAGTGAATACACCCTTCCAGGATGAAGAAGTATCCTCATTTTCAGAAGAATTGAAGCCCAGTGAGGGAAAGTTTACAGCTCAAGATTGTGCAGCCAGAGCTGGGATTTGAACCCAGATCCCTCTGAGCCCAAAGTCTGCCCTCTCTCTATTCATTGTGGGACCACTCAGGAGTGGAGCTTGGCATAAAAAAGCAGGTGGGGTTGGAAATGAGCCCCATTCATTACACCCAGGTCCCAATGGAAGCACCAGGTCAGAGTGAACAGCTCATTAAGTAAAGAGCAGTGAGCGTTTGAGAGTGACTTTTTAAGAAGAATCGACTTTTATTTATACTGACGTTCCAGTCATTAATTTCAAAGGAAGAAAGCCCAAAGCAGAAGCAGGTTCATTAAAAATTTGACATTAGTAATTTAATTAAATTGGGTCTTTGCGTCTCATTGCGGAAAATGAAACGTTAGTTCTACACCAGTTCTCAGCTCATTTCCCCTGGTTGTCTCCCTCCCCTCACCTTAGCTTGCTTTTTTCTCCAAATGTTTACCTGACCTGCGCTTCCCACCCCCAACACTCGTAAACACATACACATCACAGTCATTGCCTCTGCTGTAAGCTACATAGGATCATGGGAAACACCAAGTAAGCCAGCTGCAGGAGATCATGGAAAATACCAAGTAAGTCGGTAGTGTGGGATCATGGGAAATGTTAAGTAAACCAGCAACAATACAGGATCATGGGAAACACCAAGTAAGTCAGCAGCAGACCATGTGAAGTGCCAAGTAAGCCAGCAGCATGGGATCATGGGAAATGCCAAGTAAGCCAGCAGCAGGGGATCATGGGAAATGCCAAGTAAGCCAGCAGCAGTACAGGATCATGGGAAACACCAAGTAAGCCAGCATCAGGGAAATACGAGAAATGCTAAGTAAGCCAGCCGTGCAGGATCATGGGAAATGCTGAGTAAACCATCAGTGTGGGATCATGGGAAATGCTAAGCTGGCCCAATGGATAGGGTGATGGAGATAAAGCTTTTCATCTAGGTCATCTCACTTGTCACAGGTAAAGAATGACCTCTGACCTCTCCCCCAGCTGAGTTTGGTTCCTTACCTGTCCCTGTCCCTTCATAACACTTAGTGTGCATTAATTGTGCACACCACTCACTGGACTGAGAGCTTAGATTCACTTGTGTTGTACTCACTGTACATCAGGCTCTGTCCTCAGGCACTTTGCATACCTGAACTGGTTTAATTCTTGCAACAATTAATTTGATAAAAGGAAGGTGTTGTTGAGCTCCCTGTCTTACAAATGAGGAAACTGAGGTGCATAAAAGTTAAAAGACTTGCTGACGGTCCCACGGGTGGTAAGATGTTAGCCTGGGAGGTGAACCCAAGCACAGTGGCTCCAAGGCTGCTCTTTCTACCATCCGGCTGCATGACTTCCCAGAGACATGCATTTCACCATTAATCCACCTGGCAATAAATCATTGCCAGGTGGATTAATGGAGAGGTACTTAAATGGTAGTCTGGGCATGATGACTAAGACCCCTACTTCTCACCCCATGGGGGTATCCTGGAATGATGGGAGGTGTTGACCTTTAAGGCACAGGCAGTTCCAACTCTGGGGGACGAAGCAGAGGGCAGGGGGAGCTGGGTCAGGTAGAACAAAGTGACTGACTTAAAGGCACAGTGAAGCTGCGTCCTCCCTCCCTCCTTATTGCCAGGTCATGGTGCTCTTGTACCTTTCCCAGGACCATTTCCTCTGCCTCATGAGAGCACACTTGCAGCTGACCATGATTGCTTAGCTCACACACTGTGTCTGGTGTTCCCTGGCTTGCAATTTTCCCCTTTAAACAAGTCAGGCTGATGAGAACCCAGGTTCTTGCCTTCCCACTTCTTGTCTTCCCACTTTACTGCCTATTCGGCTGCCTATTACAACCTCTTCAACTCCCCTGAACCTGTGGGGCCAAAGTGTCCCTCTGGCTGCCAGGGCGGATCACATATGAAAGAAAGGACATTGGATTTAATGAGCAGCTACTCTTATGCCATGCCTTATGTCCCTTCCATGGTATTTAGTGAGAAGGAGTGTGGAGTCTGAAATCAGGGCAGCCACGCCCAAGAGAGGAAAGTGATATTCCTGTAGTTGCATCTCTAGTGATGGGGATGGACGTCATTCACATCCATGGCTGCACATTAGAAAAAGCAAGAAACCTGGATGTCCAATTATAAATCTCATGTGTGAAATTTTAAGTAACCCCTCCCTCTTCTGAGTAACCCATTCTCAGGTAATCAACAGCCTTGAGGAGTGGCAGATCAGCAGTGGCCAATGCTGTTTACAGAAGAAATGAGTTCAAGGAAGCCCAGGTGGCCTAGGGAGGTACTTCTAGGAAGCCAGGCATCGAGCCTCCACCCCAACTCACGGGCTACCTGTCTCTTTCTCTCTCTGTCCTCACAGTTCTCCCCAGCCACACATGTGGGAACCCAGGGAGGCTGCCCAATGGCATCCAGCAGGGCTCAACCTTCAACCTCGGTGACAAGGTCCGCTACAGCTGCAACCCTGGCTTCTTCCTGGAGGGCCATGCCGTGCTCACCTGCCATGCTGGCTCTGAGAACAGTGCCACGTGGGACTTCCCCCTGCCTTCCTGCAGAGGTAGGTGGCCAGAGAGGCGTCTGACAGAGTGGGGCAGTGGCTGGGAGGGGATGCTGGAGTGTCCAGTGACATCCGGTTTCAAAGGGGAAAGCTACACCCCAGCAGGGAGGGGAGTACCCACTTCAGGTAGCCCAAGTCTGGAGAGCACAGAGGGTCTTCAGGGTCCCCAGGAGTTCTAGGGGTGTTTCAGCCTCACCTGAGCTCCTAACCCTCGTGTGTATACCCCCTCATTTTCTTCCCCTGCATCAACAAACGTGTAGCAGTCTTCCCTCACCTCTAGTCCTCCTGTCTCAGAAGAAACATCGTTTCTCCTCCTATTGCAGACTCTTCCCTCTTGTGGAAGCCAGATCACTTCCCCAACAGCTTTTGTACTGACCTCACTGTAGGAATTATTGTTTTCTCTTTCCTATAAATTCCGCCTCTCTCCCTATCTAATAGTTTCTACCTCTCAGCCTCCAAATATGCTCAAAATCTCTTTACTCCAACAACCCCCTCCCTGCCAAAAACACCTCTCTTCTATGCTGCCTTGGCCTCAGCTTCCCAGCTAGGATGACCAACTTGGCCATATTTGCCCAGGACCTTCCCACTTTTAATCCTGAAAGTTTTGCATCGTGGAAACCCTCTCAGTTTCAGTCAGCAGAGACATTTGTCACCCTACTGCCAGCCTATTCCTTACATGATCTCCTTCCTTCCCTCCTTCCTTCCTTCCTTCCTTCCCCTCCCTTCCTTCCTTCCCCTCCCTCCCTCCCTCCCTCCCTTCCTTCCCCTCCCCTCCCCTCCAGTCCCCTCCCCTCCCCTCCCCTCTCCTCTCCTCTCCTCCCTTCCTGAGACAGGATCTTGCTTTGTCCTCCAGGCTGGAGTGCAGTGACATAATCAATCATGGCTCACTGCAGCCTCAAACTCCTGGGATCAAGTGATCCTCCTGCATCCACCTCTGGAGTTCCAGGGACCACAGGCATGCATCACCATGCCCGGCTAATTTTTGTATTTTTTTTTCCATGCAGACAGAGTCTTTCTATGTTGCCCAGGCCAGTCTTGAACTCCTGTGCTCAAATGATCCTCTGGCCTTGGCATCACAAAGCGCTGGGATTGCAGGCATAAGCCACCATACCCAGCACATGATCATTTTTTAAAGCTTAGAAAATACAGAAGGGAGTGAAGAAGAAAAAACCTCTAGCTGTTTTAACCATGATTTTAATGTATTTCCTTTCCATCTTCTTCCAATACACATTGCACATATGCATCTATTACAAATACGTACATAAATTGAGATTGTGATACATACAATTTTTAACCACCTTTGAAAACCAGCCAATCACATCACACTGTAACATTTCCCATGCCATCAACATAGCTCAGCACCTTGAAAGCTCCATCCAGCCCTCTCCCTCCTTTTTCCTTCCCATTTACTCCTCTGCAGACTGGCTTTTGCCCCCAATATTTGCATTATCTTGCCAAATCAGATGGGAATTGTTTTGGCTCTTGTATTTTTTGACCTCTTAAGAAACCTTTGCACTGTTGACCACTCTTATCTTCTAGTAATGCTCATCTCTAAATTCCATGGATCCTGAACATCCATGTATCAGACTGGGAGGAGCATTTCCAGGAGTTGAAAAGTCAGTGGAATAAGTAGCTCCTTCTTTGGTTCAAGTTTTTAATTATTTTTCTTTTGGAGGAAGCTTTTCTATAATTACTATAAAAGACTGGCTCCAGGGATAAGCAGATCCTTCCTGCCACATGCATACACTTTTTGTTATTGGCACCAAGGATAAAAATTACTTGGCATGTATACCTGTTTCCCTTCTTCCCACTCCCATAATTAATGGGTCATTGTACCCTTTCTGCTTGAGTCCAGACACAGCTGTGAATTCCTTCCCACTAGGCAAGCCACAACCAATCAATCTGAGTTGCCACTTGACTTTGCCATTGTTTACCTCTCTCAACCAATAGAATCGGCCTTGGCCATGTTGATCCTTCTTGGTGGAGTGTAAGGGAATTAGAGTTCCCTTTCCTGCTTTCCTAAGTCCCATCTTCCCAGACCCCATTCCTAAGTCAGGACCTGCCTCTTTCCATGATTGACAAAATACAATTACCAAACCAATCAGGTGAGACCTTGGCCCCTACACACAGGTGCATGGCCTAACCATTGCCTAAAAGCTGCTGTATCTGCCCTTCCTTATGGCATCCTTACCCACCCTCTGCCTTGAGGATGTTTCGGTTAACATTCTGATCTTCCAAGGAGGGTGTCAGAGTTGTGACATGATGATAGAATATGAAATATGATAGTAAATAAAATCAAGTGTCTAAGTTGTGAAATATAAACCATAGTTCTTTTCCTTTTTTGCAGCACTATAAATGTCATGCTATTTTGTTCAAGATAAAAACCAAAAACAAATGTAATCCAGTTATCAGTCCAGTAGGGGTATCACTCTGCTTGGTGAAGTATAATTCGCAGCAATATCCCATGCTAATATGGTGGAAGTCCACTAACCCTCCTAATATCTCCAGGAATCTATCAGCTTTAGCTTCCTCCGAACCTTGAACTCACTGCCTCCCTTATCCTGGTTCTTCTCTGCCAACTTAGGTTGGGAACTGGGTCCATTTTTCTTGGGAACTGCTTCTCCAAAAAACAAAATACAAGCCAACAAGCAAAACTACCAACGAAGGCATCTGCATGTAGTTCAGGCTTTATGGAAGGAAGGTGCGGCAATACAAGGAGCTTACATCTCAGCAATGCAGATGACTTAAAATGAAAGTATGAGCAGCCAGGAGCTGCAAAGTCTTTTGGCCCCTCCTCCCGGGAAGCGTCTCCTGGCTTCTGTCTTGGCAGGCTCCAGGTTCCCCTGTGATGCGCAGTGTACCCTCTCTCCTTTCTCCAGCCTCTTCTGCCTTGATGCCACCTGCACCTTCAGCCCATTTCAGAATGTCCATCAATTTCTTAGGCACCAGAGCTTGGTTTCCTCTTGGTTTTGCCATCTCCTTGCAGTCTGATGTCTCCCTTCCTCATCCAGGATATTTAGGTATAAGGTAGTATTTTCCTGAACAAAGAGAACTCTCATCCTATAAGAAATGCTGGGGCTGGATGTTAACATATATTTTTGTTACCCCACAAACCAGAGAGAAGTGATGAGGGCTGTCTCATGGAGGTCTTCCATCTCATGGAGGTCTTCCATCTCATGGAGGTCTTCCAGGTCGGATCAAGGCCCACAACCCAGTGTCTCTGTATCCAGGCACAGCAGGCAGCAAGGGCTGGCCTTTCTGTGGGAAGCAGCAGGGCGGAGAGAGGCCGCTCTTCCAACATCCACACCACAGTAATGCATGGGCCTGGGCGGGGGTGGCATGTCTTTTGGTGGCACGACTCTCTGAAGTCTTCCAATTCTTTTTTCAGCTTCTGAAATGATGATGATTCTTTCCCTCCTTCTCCTTCACTGACTTTCCCTACTCCTTCCCCTTAAATACTGAAGGACTAGCTCAGCCTATTCTCCGGGGACTTCTTGCATCTCTTGGAATTTCTCATCTGTGTGGCTGTAATTCCTACTAGGGAGCAACTCTCTGATCCCCACCTCCAATCCCATTCTCTGTCTTGAACTTCAGGACCATGTGGATAGCGAACTGTGCTGAAGTTCTCTTTAGGATGTGTTTCGAACTTGGCCCATGAAAACCTCAGTCTTCCTGTTTTCCCCAAACCTGCTCTTTTTGCTGCCTTCCCCAGCTTGGTGAAGAGTGTCCCCACTCCTCTGTCAGCTTACACTCTCGCTTTTCTTGCTGCTCACATTGCACCATTGGCCCCCATGTCCCTCTGCACCAGCCCACCCCCTCCACATCTCTGTCACTCTTCAAACGATGGTCCAGGCTCTCTTGTCTCTCACCTGCCTCACTGAAGTTGACCCTTTGTAACCAGGTGTGCCCCAGTTCTCTCCTGCTCACATCAGCTCATTTCTACCTATACTGTGGGGAGAACTTTCTAAGGCACAGATCTGACAAAGTCACCAGTCACTTAGTGGCTCTTCATCACTGATTCCTTAGCACAGAGCACAAGGCTCTTCCAGAAAGAGTCTCACACCAACCTTTCTAGTCTGTCTCTTAGACTTATTTTAAGTAGCTTCTACTTTAGCCACACCAGAGAATGCTCCCTCCCAAATGCCCTAGGGAAGCCAGCTGAGGATGTCAAGTCCTACTTCCAGAAGGGCTTCCAGAAGGGCTTCCAGCCCCCTGCTGCCTGAAGGGGCTGAGATGTGATTCTGCTCAAAGGCTAGGAGAGAATAAAATGGCTCTCCAACTCTCAGACCCCCCGAGAGCCTCCCCTCACCCCCAGCCATCCCCCTACCTTCAGGTTCATTTCTCTGTTCTAATTCCCACAAGCTGCAAGAATATCCTAAGAAACATCCTCAGTAATGTCGGCGATTTTAAGGAAATGATTTCTCAAACTGTTCTTCCTTAGGAGGCCAAGCTAAATAGGAACAAAGGGTACCCACCATACACCCGCCCTGTGCCAGGAGTGGCGGTCTTGCCAAAGTGCACCTTTTGATACTTGGGAAGCATTAAAAGCCTTTTGGCCTTTCTTCTTTTCATGTAGAACTCTCAAGGGCTGGCATCTGCAAGCAGATAAACCTCATCCACTGGGCAGTGGTCCGTAAATATTTGCTGAATGAATGGCTGTCTGGATGGGTCTAATTCACCATGAGAATCATGCTGGCATATAACCCCGAAAGGGAAACTGCCAGCCTGGGTTTCCCCACCTGCCCAGTAGCTCTGAGTGACAATCTCTTTAAGTCCAAAGCTTCCCAGAGCAGACTGGAGAGCTGTGTGTATGTCTGTTTCATCCAGGAAGTGCCATGTGCCCAGCTGGAGGGTGGACTTGGTCTGGGGACACAGCATAGACTGGGGGAGCAGCTGGGAGTAGGGAGCAGGTGTGAGGCTGACCCCCACCAAGAAGGCCTCTCCCAAAGATCCTGACCCATCAAGGCTTGGTCCAGCTGACAGAGGGAAGGAGGTCGGACCTGTGACCTCCCTTCACTTTGTGTCACACCGGGCACATTTTCAAAGGCAGAGGTCCCTGGAAGGTGCTGTGCTTTGTGTCCTCTCTTTAATCCACAAGAAGGACCAGGTGGATTTCAGCAACAGGCCTCTGACTTGTGAGGGCCATTGGCCCTGCATCAAAGAAGGCTGCATGGGGAAGCGACAGAGTTCATGTGTGCTAGGGGCTGAGAGGCAGGTGGTAGGGAGAAAGCTGGCCTGAGCAAGAAGTGCTTGGCCTCCGAAGTTCAAACCAAACATGACAGGCTGCCCCCATACCTGGGAAAGTGGGAATTTGGTCTCCAGAAGCTTGGACTGCAAGTGTTGAGCTGTATTCCAAATTTTCTGGCCCAGGGGAAGAAGCCTGCAGAATGTGAGACAGAAGCAGTGGTGAAGGGTATGGACAGTGCAGAGTCAGACAGCCCTGGGTTCAACCCTAGCTAGGCCAGCCCCTAGCTGTGTGGTTGCCAGTGTGCTGCTAAACCCCTCTGAGTTTTAAAGGTAGGACACCAGTAGCAGCCTTACAGGGCTGATTGCATCCTCATTCATTCACTTGGCTACTCAACAACTTTCTATTGAGTGTCGGTTATGCACCAGCTAGTCGTTAATTCAGTTGTCATTTATTGACTGCCTATTAAGTGCCAAATATTTTTCTAGATTCAGAGAATTGCAATGATGAACAAGTCAGACCAAATTCCATGATCTTTTGGAGTCTACATTCTAGCAGCCAGGAGGCAGAAAACAGATACACAAACAAACAAACAATAAAAACAAATTTCAGGTGATGGTAGGAGCTATGAGGAAGTAAAGTCTTAGCCAGTGATGAGGAAAGCTACTTTAGATGGAGCAGTCAGGAGAGGCGTCTCTGAGGAGGTGACCTCTGAACTGAGTCCTGAGTGACAAGGTGGAGCCTGTCCTGTGAAGACCTGGAAAATGGCATTCCTGGCAAAAGAAGCAGCAAGTGCAAAGGCCCTGAGGTGGGAAAGTGCTGCACACGTTAGAGGAACAGAAAGCAGGTCCCTGCAGCAAAAGTAGAGTGAGGGTGGGTGGAGAGGGCAGGGATGGGATGAAGGCAGGGTAAGAAGTATAGGCTTGTTGGGAGGCTGAGGTGGGTGGATCATGAGGTCAGTAGTTTGAGACCAGCCTGACCAACATGGTGAAACCCCATCTCTACTAAAAATACAAAAATTAGCCGGACGTGATGTCATGTGCCTGTAATCCCAGCTACTCAGGAGGCTGAGACAGGAGAATCACTTGAACCCAGGAGATGGAGGTTGCAGTGAGCTGAGATCACGCCACTGCACTCCAGCCTGGGTAACAGAGTGAGACTCCATCTCAAAAAAATAAATTAAAAATTATAGGCTTGGTTCTGAGTTCAGGAGGCAACCAGGGGAGAGTTTTAAGCAGAGGTATAGTTCAATTTAACTTAATTCTTTAAAAAAATCACTCTGGATACTAGCTAGGCAAGAGGCACCATAGGAAGACCAGTTGGGAGGCAGTTATTGTGGGCAACCAGGCTGGAGATGATGCATCTTGGTCGAGGGTGGAGATGATCCATCTTTAAGTAGAGGTGGAGGGACAGGCATAGATGGGGGCTGTGCTTTAGGGGTACAGCCAACAGACCTTACAGATGGATTGGAGGACTGGTAGAATAAAGGCTCAAAGTTGACTCCTAGGCTTTTTTCTGGAGGGATGGTAGGTGAGGAGGGCAATGACCAAGATGGAGATGACTGGGACAGGGGCAGGAAGCATGTGCCGTAAAGGGAATCAAGACAGCTCACTTTGTCCAGGTAAAGTTTGAGATGCTGCGAGACATCCAAGTCGGGGCATTAATTCTGCAGCTAGAAGGAGTCCTAAGCTAGAAAGAGATCTGGGAGAGACATAGGAGACCCTAGGGCAACACTGTAGATAGCAAAGAGGGTCTGGGCACTGCATGCTGGACCCGATTGTGTTGATCAAATTTAACAACACGGAGAAGGCCCTAAACACTGTGCCGGATACAGTGTGGACCTTGAGTGATTCCGAGCACTGGGGCTTCAGCAGGGACCACAGCTACCCAATGCCACTCTTTACTATAGGGTACCTCTACTGCTGCTGGGATCACTAGCGTTCCATCACCTTTGCCATTACTGTTACTAGAGCAGAACATTTCACAACATGGGCTCTGGAGGCCAGCCACCTGGATTCAAATCCTGGCCTTGTCATTCACACCCAGTGGCTGGACCAGTTACTCAACCTCTCTATGCTGTTTTCTCATTTGTAAATGGGAATAATAATAGTACTTAACTCACAAGTTGGAAGTGAGGTTCAAGCTGATAAATGCTAAGCACATAGCAGAGGGCCTTATTCATAGTTATGACTCAGTGAGGGGTATCTATCATTGTCAATCTTACTGCCACAGCCTCACTGGCCACCATGTATTGAGCCCTACCTAAGTACCATGTCCTGCATTACCTTTCTTAATCCTCACAAATCCTGAGGAGGTTAAGGTATTGTTATCTCCTATTATGAGTGAGGAAACT